>JAHXMU010023222.1:3101-15381 GCA_019455685.1 Philornis downsi | reverse complement strand
TGGTGGTGTATAAACATAAAAATGATTATGGAACCTCTTTATTAGATTAACAATTAGTAATATTAAATGTTTTCCTGCTATTCGGCGCACAATTTCAACAAACGATAAATACTAGCAGATAAATAAAAATTACAACGGCAGACTGAAAGTTATCACAATATGTTAAAGCCGGTGTATTGAAAGCAGCAATAAGCCAAAAAAGTTACTTGATTTATGCTGAGCAGTGTGTAATTGAAACGCAATCTGTTTGGTCATCGTAACACATTTTATTGTCATTGTTGACTGGGAGCCAGGGCATTGTCAAAAGCCACGTTGAAAGGACCTTATGTTCGTTCAAAAGCAACAACAATGACCTGTATAATGAATGGTTTTAATAACAAACCAAAATTTCTTACCTTGGCCTGTAAAAGTTTCTACTCGCTTTGTGAATTATTTCTTTCTTTATGAAACGTAAATTTTCATTTCTATTTTTAACCTGCTATCAATTTAATTGCATCTTGAAAGTTATGTTTTGTTTTTTTTAATACAGTTCTAACGAAAGAACTTTCTGCAAAACTTTACGAATTACACACAAAACCAGAAACTAAATGCGCAACGAACAATAGGCAAATTTTATAATTTGCGTATAAAAATTTAATAACCATAAAACTGTTCAAGAGAAAAACATTTGTTCATCACAAAAGAAATTGCCATCAAATGCAATTTACAAAGAAACTTCTATAAATTTGAATATGTTAAATTTTGAACTGACAACCTACGTTTACAAAACACAAACACTTACCTACACAAATACATAGTCGAAGAAGGAATTACAATTGTTCTAATTATACACATGGATTTGTATTATGCCATAGTGTACAAACTTGACACGAAAAATTTCGGTGTTCAACATTTTTCAAATGGGCTACTTTGAGAATGAGATTTAGAGATTAGCAAATGGATCCTGCAAATTACTTTTCTGAAAATAATTAACTGATGCGCAAAACTGCCTGTATCAGATTTATATTGATCATTTAACAAGCCAAAACGATCAAAATTCTTTTAGTCACTACTTGGGCATGACTGTCCTCTATTCTAACGCGGAGTTTAAATGCAATCTGTCATTTAGTTTGTTTATAGTGTTAGACTTTTCTGTTCATCTCAAACGTGCTTTCGAATTTATCTCGAATATTGTATTGAAAATGAAATTTCTTGTCAAATCACGGGAAATGTAACAGAAGTGGATCGACTTTATCAAAAAGACGCGGTCCAACGCATTCAAACACAGTGCAGTACAATACCTCCCTCTGGTTGGCCATTGACGTCTTCAACTGAAAGTAACATTAATCACAAGTGAAGGAAATGGTGCCTGAAAATCATCACTTAATTTTCAGAGAGATAGTTGTCGAACGATCAGCGTCTCACAAATCATTTCATACCATTTTACGTGATTATTGGTATATAAAAAGCGTTGCCGCTAGTTCTGAAATACCAGAATTCTATATAAAATCTCAATTGCGTCAGAGATTTACAACACAACACAGTCAGCAAGCTTCGGAATAACGTCTTCTAACTAAACTGAAGCCGAAGAAACCACGTCGACGTCGATCAAAATGTAAAGGTAACGCTGATTGCATTCTTTGATTTTCGCTGTGTTGGGTACTCGGAAATCTTGCCATATGATTAGACAATAAATAAAGAATATTACCAGGGTATAATGCGGCTTTCGATAGAGCAAGTTCGGGAAAAACCACCAGATTTCTGTAAAGCAACCCCATGAAATTTGTATCGTGATAAAGAACGTCTCCCAAGGCTATTATTATGAACGAATTGACCTAAAACTCGAACAACTATCGTATTCATCTGATATGACTCCGGTTATTTTCCCCCCTTTTTGTAAACTCATATTAATATTTTGAGACATCCGCTTTAATTCGACAGAAAACATAAAAGGACTTTCGCAGCAGGAAGTTTTTTCTGGAAAATATATTTGAAAAATATTTTGCTTTCGATGATGATGATGAATGTATGATTTAAGAGGTGAGGTGGTCTGCTTTAAAAGCGACAAAATAAATTTGAAAGAATAATAAATATTTTATGACTTATTGACGAATTTCCAATACCTTTTCGACCTTTGTTTCGGTCATACAAATTTTCTTGCATTTCGTAATTGGATCACTGAGCTTACACGAATTTTATTGTTAGGCTCTCTGAATTAGAACTACTGCCTAACGATGATTCCAAACTCCTCTACTCACAGTTTTCGAAGAACACATCGTGGTGGTTGCGGCTCAAAAGAATATTTCATAGCTGCAATGTACTCTAACCACGTGTCCAATTCCTTATTTAAGCTATGCCCAAAGCTGTCAACTCCTAAGAGTGTGGAATGAGCAAAAAAAAAAAAAAAAAAAAAATCGTATTTGACAATTAAAAATTTTTAGATAAATAGAAGCAGTGTCAAAAGGAAAGTTTTGGCTAACATCCTGTCAAAAAGAAGTACCGAGAATTGGTCAAATCAAAATAACATATTTGTTATTCATTTAAATTTATTGTGCCGCCAGCAAAGTAGGTTACCTTAGAAATAACGCACTTATACCAACGAATAATACAATCATCCAGCCTTTTTTAATGCATTTTTCACCGGAGTCATATCAGGTGGATAGGGTGGTTGTTCGATAATATCAATTCAATATCAGATAAATGTCCGCCTCTGTTAGCCTCACAAATGCGAGCCCTTTTGAGCACATTTTTCATTACATTCTCACACATTTCACGCGCTATTTCATTAATTTCATCATGAATATTTTGTTTGAGTTGCTCAAGCGTTTCTGGTTTATTTTCATAAACCTTGCTTTTCAGATATCCGCACAAAAAGTAGTCCGGAGCAGTCAAATCAGGCGACCGTGGAAGCCACTCAACATCACCACTTCTTGAAAGAACTTATTGTGGAAAGAGGTCTCGCAGTAATTCCATTGTAATCCTGGCTGTATGCGATGTACCACCGTCTTGTTGATACCACATGTTAATTAAACCCAAAGCATACAGTGTGGCGTTAAAAAGTGTTCAATCATATCACGGTATCGCTCTCCATTGACAGTCACCGTTACGCCGTTTTCAGTTTCATAGGAGTAAGGTCGAATGATTCGTCCTGACCAAATTGCACACCAGACTGTCACTTTTAATGGATGCAAAGGTGACTGATGATTAATTTGAGGGTTTTCCATTGCCCAGAATCGACTATGCTATTTATTCACATATCCACTTAAATGAAAATGTGCTTCGTCACTTATTATGAATTTTTCATGAAAATCGGGATTGTCATGGGCGAGTTGTAACATTCTATTGGCATATGTACGGCGGCGTAAATGGTCTTGTGGAAGAAGCTCTTGTGTCAACTGAATCTTAAATGGAAACAAATGCAAATCCTTGTGCAAAATTGTGGCCAAAGTTGTTCTTTGAAGACCAAGTTCCTGAGCACGGCGTCGAATTTAAGTTGATGGATTGTTTTGAACACTTTCTTGAGCAACCGTAATGTTTTCAGCTGATCTTGCAGTACGTTGTGGTCCATGCTTGGCCCTATCAGCTACAGATCTTCCTTCTTTGAAGTCATCCACTACATGATAAATAGTGCGTCTGGTTGACACGTTGTTTCTCCGTTGAATTTCACCTAACTTTCTCTTCGTCACAGTAATCAATGATTGATTTTGATAAAATATTTTACCGATCAAAAAACAAGTTGGTTTATCGAATATTTTTCCATAATAAACTTGCCACGTCTCTACTTCACGACTGCCAAATATGAGCTGTCAAGACTAATGTTTACCGAAATGGCGGCAAAACAAAGTAGTATACCTTCCCGACGGACACCCTGTATTTGTTGAGTTTTTGACCAAAAATTCGTTCATAATGCTAGCCTTGTGAAATGGTGCATTATCGTAATGTACAATCCGTCCGTTTTCTTTCCACAAATCTGGTCTTTTTCGACGATTTTGCTTTCAAATACCCAGATAATGTTCTATACTTATGACAGAATTTCGAATGCACGGTATTGCGGTAGTTAAAGAAAACAGCATCAACTTTGCCTTGTCTTTTGATCAACGATGACGCGTTCTTTTTTTGATTTCTCCTAAATTGGAAGGCTTGTTCTGATGATTGTTGACTGATTCGCTCCTCAAATTTATAGACATGTGTCTTATCACCAGTTATAACATGTTTTAAGGGTGCGGGATTGGAATTGACTTGGTCCACCATGGCTTTAGCAACCTTTACGCGATTGAGTATTTGGAGAATATTCAGATTTTTCCTAGCTAGACGAGCGACTACAGATGTCATACGTAATCAATAGTATAGAATAGTAAGAATTAATACATGAGACACAAAAAGTTCAGCGGCTATCTTCCTCAAACTTTAATATTCATTTCCAATAGCCATTTCCATCACTTTGTGGATATTTAGACTAGATGAAGATGTTGATGACCACCAAGAGTGAAGCCAAACCTTCATTACATCTCGGCCGCTTTTAAATTCACTGCATCGCTAACATGCCTTCCAGAACTTTTTTTTGTGATTGGGCACACGAAACTCAGTTTGCATTTGATATTTTTATCTACAGGGTGGCCCAATAGAACGTGCATATTTAGAAAATAGATTAAAAAATAAATACAAAAGGTATGGTTAAAATAAATCGAAGGCATTGTAGAGTAATATATGGAGTTTATTTTTTAAAAATAACATCATCTAAATGGTGACCCTCTCTACGACGGCACTCCTCTAACCGCAAACGAAAATTATTGAAAACTTTCTTCAGTAATACTGGTGTAATGGCTGCCATTTCACCACGGATATTCTCCTTGAGCTGAACGATGTTTCTTGGATTATTACTGTAGACTTTGTGTTTGAGGTATCCCCACAAAAAAAAGTCAAGAAGCGTCAAGTCTGGACTACGTGGGGGCCATGGGATATCACCTCTTTTCGAAATCAGTCTGCCAGGGAACATCTGCTTCACCACCGCCATGGAGTCATTTGATGTGTGACAGGTAGCTGCATCTTGTTGGAACCAAGTTCTGGAATTCACTATTCTTGAACATTTAATTTCTGGAGCCAAAAATCCGTCCAACATCTCAACATAGCGTTCCCTATTAACCGTGACGTTTTGGCCCCGCGCATTTTCGAAGAAAAAAGGACCAATTATTCCTCTGCCAGAGATTGCTGCCCATACTGTCACTTTAGGACTATGCAATGGTTTCTGGTGTTTGATTTTGGGATTTTCACTGTTCCAGTAACGACAATTTTGACGGTTTGCGAACCCATTCATAAGGAAATGAGCCTCGTCAGAGAAAAGGATATTGTCAAAATTGGAAAATCGATTAAGCATTTCATTAGCAAATGCAAGCCTTGCTATGAAGTCAGACTCTTTCAATTCTTGTGTTAATTGCAGCTTATATGGATGCAGTTTAAGATCCAATGTTAAAATTCGTTGCAAACTTCGTCGCGATAATTGTAAGACAGACGATCTCTTGCGAGTCGACATTTGTGGATTTCCTCGTACTGACTCCATAACTCTCTCAACATTGTCTTCGGTCCTAGATGTTCTTGGGCGACCATTTGCTTGTGGTTTAAATGTTGAACCGGTCTCTTCAAAACGCTTTACCAATATTTTAATTAAATTAGCACTCGGAGCTTCACTAATTCGCCGTAGTCCATATTCAGCACAATATGTTCGCCTAGTAGCAATATATGAACGAGAGTTCTCGCAAAATGCGCGCACGCAAAATGCGCGACGCTTCCCGTCGAAGTGATTCATAGCGACTAAAACTCCATGAACCCGCCAACCCAACGATGTAGGCGCCCAACAACAACAACAAACAAATTAAATAGCAGATCGCTGTCAAACTCCACCTTAGTGTGGAGGGCAGTTGTGCCACCTAAGTGACAAAAAAAATTTTCCAAGATATGCCAAAAATCAATGCCCGGTTGACTGTATGTAAAATTCTCGAAAATTCTTAAGGAAATTGCTGCTTAAAAGACATATTTTTCAATGGCTATCTAACTTTTTAATCTTACTAATCTCCTCTTGTTGGGGTTGTATCCACACAAGTGCGACTATATGGAAATTCTGCATTGTTATATTAGTTGCTGCTGCTCACTTTGCAATTACGTACTTAGTACGCATATATTTTCTGGCATTTTTTTGCTCGTCTGTATGTCGACGTGTTTGTTTGCAAGTTGATGACTTTTTGCCTTTCACATTCAATTGCATTTAATTATGCAAATGCTATAAAACTTATAAAGACATGCACACACACACATACACACACTCATGTACCTAAGATGCATTTGATCATAAGCACAAACACACACAGATAAGCAAAAGAAGACATTCAACGCATACGCTTACATAAATTTTGGGGAAATTTATGTTTTATTTACACATGACTCAATAAAGAGACATACAACGTGTGTTTCTAAAGGAAGCAAACATTTTCGAAGGAGTAGATGAGGGAGTTACGGAGGACACTATCAACAGACTTTGCTGTAGGAGGCTTCCCAAAGATATGATGTTTCTCTGAATTTGTTTGTTAGTTAAAACTTTGTTAAACATTTCATTTCACAATTTCACAATTATATGCTTGTTTAGTTACTAGGGATGCATTTTGATGAATAACCCCGTAATCGAGAACCGGATTTGCCAAACAAAACGAGAAGAGAAGAGTTTTAAAATAATAAAGTCTAAAGATGAACTCAAAATCAAATTGTCCAAATGCAACCCCTAATTTTGGGAAGTTATAGAAATAATATTATCCTCTTTAAGCTTCACTACTCTACCGAATTTGTAGAATGTAAAAATGAAAACAACATTCCTATTAATAAACAATTCAACTACTTCAATTATTAATTAAATTACCAAGAGTTTCCTCTACCACAAATACCAACAAATCAAATTGAAATGAACCCAGCGTAACACTGGCTATTCTGAATGCCTTCATGGAATTGTTTTTCTTCTATCGCAGCTTTATATTTCCCATCGAATTTGGTATAATTTTCAAATTTCCATGGACTTTGGGAACTTCTTCCAAATGGGAACAACAAACGAGCGTAAAATCAAAGGAATTCAATAAAAAAATACAATTTAAAGTAAAGAAAATGTCTCATTTTTCATACAATTTAAAGTAGGCCACCAAAGTTATAAGTAAATTCCTATGAATTTTTGCAGAATTTAGCTCAGTTAACGCTGTTCACAAAATACTTTTAATCTAATGCGTCATACATACTGCTAAAAAAAAGTACCCGAACAAATGTTTATTATTCGTTTAAATTTATGATATCGTTTTTAAAATAGGTCCCTCCCGACATAATACGTTTAGGCCAACGTCTAGTCCAATTACCGAAACATTTTTAAAAGCATTTCCTATAAAAGACATCAATTCTCATCAAAGATATTTGAATTGTCTCATACGTCTTCATCGACTGAAAATAAATATCTCGAAATGGTAATTTCAGTTTTGAAAAACAGAAAAAAGACAACAGGAGCCTAATCAAGTGAATACGGTAGTTGTTCCATGACAGGTGTTTAGCCAAAAATTCTTTCACAATTAAATGTCGTAGTGCAAAATCTATGAGTTTTCTTTCCACAATTTTTGACTTCTTGGACGAATTTGATTTCGAAAATACCGCATAACATTAAGATAATGTTCTCTACTTACCATCTAACCTTCTAATAAGAATTTCGACTGCGCAGTACAGCGATAATCAAAGGAAAGAGTCAATATTACCTTTGCCTTTTAAATGATATTGACGTTGCTTTTTCGGTTTCGGCTCAGTTGGAAGGCGCCATTGCTTTTTGGCTTGTTCGCATATCAAGCTCGTAGATTCATGTCTTATCACCAGACATAGTGCATTTTGTGAATGTAGGGTCGCAATTGATTCGTTCCAGTATCTCTGCAACGACCTTTAATCGGTTGCATTTTTTTAAAGAATATTCAGGCCTTTCGGAATTCAGATCGAGCAGCAATGCGTTTCAATACCCTAATAATCGTATAAAATGGTACGAATCGATACGTGAGACCTCATCAATGTTAACTTCAGTTGAAGACGTTGATAGCCGACTAGAGCGAGGCAAATCTTTGACCACATCTCGACTGGTTTTAAAAGTGTACCACTTATATACGAGTATACGAGTACATACGAGTTTTTTATAGCCGATTTAACGTAGATCTTGCATAATACAGGGCATCCGTCGGGAAGGTATAGGTATAGAAAGAGAGTCTGTAGCTGACAGGGCCAAGCATGTAACACAACGTACTGCAAGATCGGGTGAAAACGTTACTGCTGCTCAAGTAAGTGTTCAAAACAATACATCAACCTCAATTCGACGCCGTGCTCAGGAGCTTGGTCTTCAAAGAACAACTTTGGCCACAATTTTGCACAAAGATTTGCATTTGCTTCAATTTAAGTTTCAGTTGACACAAGAGCTTCTTTCACAATACCATTTACGCCACCGTACATATGTCAATAGGATGTTACAGTACGCCCATGGCAACTCTGATTTTCATGAAAAAATCATAATGAGTGACGAGGCACATTTTCATTTGAATGGATATGTGAATAAACAGAATAGTCGGTTCTGGGCGCTGGAAACCCCTCAAATTATTCATCAGTCAACTTTGCATCCATTAAAAGTAATAGTATGGTGTACAATTTGGTCAGGTGGAGTCTTTGAAACTGAAAACGGCATAACGGTAACTGTCAATGGGTAGCGATATCGTGATATGATTAAAAACTTTTTAACGCCACACTGCATGCTTTGGACTTGATTAACATGTGGTATCAATACGACGGTGCCACATCGCACACAGCCAGGATTACAATGAAATTACTGCAAAACTTCTTTCCACAACAAGTTATTTCAAGAAATGATGATGTTGATTGGCCTCCACGGTCGCCTGATTTGACTGCTCCGGACTTCGTTTTGTGGGGATATCTGAAAAGCAAGGTTTATGCAAACAAACTAGAAACGCTTGAGCAACTCAAACAAAATATTCGTGATGAAATTAATGAAATACCGCGAGAAATGTGGGTGAGAATGTAGTGAAAATTGTGCTCAAAAGGGCTCGCATTTGTGAGGCAGACAGAGGCGGACGTTTATCTGATATTGTGTTCCAACATAATTGCCGATACTAAATAAAACATATATCTATGTAAGATCCATTCCCTTTCATTTAATCAAAAATTATAAACAAACAAAGTAGTACACCTTTCCGACGGACACCCTGTATCTTCGGCACACAATATTTCATATTCAATACCGAATTTGAGACAAATGAAAAAACATGTTTGAGATGAACTTACCAAAGTCTATAGCTAATTCATGCCCAGGCCCAATGCAAAACTCATTATTTTGGCTGAATGTGAAATGAACGACTACCATCCCGACAGTTTAGTTATATGCTAACCACTCTTTCGATGTAGGATTCAGTGGAGCATTTGTGAGAGCTCCCTTCGATTCGTGATATGTTAAATATACATGAATGCCAACATTCTTAGTAGACCATTAACCTATTTGTTAGCGAAAACTTACCCCCGGCTAATGCTTACAAATTATTGAATTATCAAAATGAATGAAATTACCAAAATTTTAATTTCATAGTCGCCCGTAATTACGGGTCACATTTCTCTGATTTTTGAGCTATTTTTTCATAACCTATTTATGAATACAAATATGAATAAAAAAATACAATATTGAAAATAATCCATTCTTGTATTAGTGACTCAACCACCTGCATTTGATCTTTACATTAACCTGTAATCACAAAGTTTGACTGTTGCGTTAATTAATTGTATACTTTGAATTAATTTTCTAGTGAATTTTTTGAAAAAGAGTTTTGAACACGCTATCGACATCGGTTCTTTTTTTTATATAAATAACAGCTCATGTGAAAAAATAAGTTTGTTTTAATTGAAAATAGAAAAAAGGTGTCCCTACGTGGCAGAGGTGGCCTGTATTTTAGAGTCGCGGGGCCCGCGACGAGATGGACATTGCCCAAACGGCAACTAGTTTTGCTTAATACTCACCTCCAGCCTGAAATTAATTCTCATTGGCATGGGTTCATCCGTCTCAGTTGCCAAACGCTCCTGAGACCATTCTTCCCTAGTTTTGCTTAATACTCACCTCCAGCCTGAAATTAATTCTCATTGGCATGGGTTCATCCGTCTCAGTTGCCAAACGCTCCTGAGACCATTCTTCTTCTGTTCCTATATCGGAACTCCCTTTATTTATATTATATCATTTTTCTTATTATTATTTGTTCTGCCGCTATCGACTGAGAACCAACCCAAATACTGCTCAGAAATAAGAGTCAGCAAAAACAGTCACATATTTCCGCATAGGAAAAAATGCAACGTTAGTGCAAAACCCATTGACAAACGTTCGTCATTTCCTTGTTTATTAATGTGTCAATGTTCCCGTAAACATTGACCTACATTAATTACTTCAGGTTGACACACTTTTGTCATTTCTTTGTTTATTAATGTGCCAATGCTCCCATAACACATTCCGCATATGGAAAAATGCACCGTAAACATTGGCTTACATTAATCACTTCAGTTTTTGGGATGTCGCAACAACAGGTTAATTTGCTGCGATATCAAATTGATTCCCATTCTCAAGTGACACAACCTTACAGCTATGCCCTACACTAATGGTGTCAATAGTATGACACCTTACCAATTATTTGTCACAACATTCCTCCCCTCCACCAGGAACGATGCCCGCATCGTTATAGCAGCTCTCTCGCTTCTTCAGCATTTGCGGATCAACGCCCTTGTAGTCATGGATTTCGTATTCAGCACTGCCGCCGACGGGAACAAGAATCAATGTCAAATTACTAGCACCAGGCACTATGGAATTGGTGGCCTTATATTGATCGGCTTAAGCATTGCGGCCAATAACAATTGCTTTCTCCCAGCCGCTCACCAGACATGGAATGTTTCTGCCTCTGATAGCTTCACGGAAAACAGCACCGCTTAATATATAACGACTTGTGTTATTGGGACTCTTCCGCATCTTCACTTTGAATTCTTTGACGTTTCTCATAGAGGGCTAGTGGCACACCTGATGCTAACGTTGTACTTCTTCACGGCTCTAGTACCATCAATAATAACTTTATCATCGGCTTTGTCACGATTTTTCATGCCCAAATTGTAGATGTGCCACTCAATGTCCAAGGAGGGTAAAATCAGTTGGTCCTTAATGGATGACCAAATGAAGCGGTCATCTCATCTCCCCAAAATATCAACAACGGGACCAGCACAAATTTTAGCTGTCGTGTTCATTTAGTTTTTTTTTTATCCTTTTCATCACCACTAATTTTTACTGGGTGATTAAAATTTTCAAATAACGACTTTTTCTCAAACGCAATCGACAAACAAGTACAGTCACTCCAAATGACACGCAATATGAAATTTCTTCCCTCCTCCTCATCGTCTGTCCACCAATAGCTCCATTAACATGCCAACCACCATCCGGCTGTTCCCCGGATGTACTGAGTTATCTCTCCATTTTGTTCCTCGGATGTACCGATTTATCTTTCTGCTTCACCTTCGGATGCCACCGTCTTTCCCCAGAATGATGGGATGGAAATGTTGTAACTCCCTATCTCTATAACAACATACTTAACTAGGGTCTTACTGTATTTACTAAGGTACACTACATACTTATTGCATAATTCTTATCCATACCAAATTCTTATATTTATTTCTTACAGTAACAACAAATTGAATATAATAAAAACATAATCATGACTTAAAAGATAAGAATAAAAGAAAGAATACACTTGATATTTTCAATCCAACGTTATAAATAGTAGTAATATATAGTAGTAGTATGACCTACAATATTGTGTTTTTTTTTTCAGATTCATCTTATTTGTTGATTCTTACTATTTACTGCATCGCTTCATATGTATGTTTTATAGTGTATTATTTTAATTAAGTAAATGTTTAGTACATATATTGTAGATTGTTATTACTGCTTGATGCGTGTGTGTGTGTGTGTGTATGTGTGTTTTTACATTTAATTTGAGTTTAGGAATTTTGATTCAACTTCTTTGTTGTCTGACAGAAACGATATAGTTCAACAGAGTACAATATTATTTGTTAGTCGTTTTACTCCTGTCCATGTTTAAATGGTTGCTTTTTGATTTTCTTTCTTCGTTTTTCATTTCTTTTTCTTATTTTGTTCTTTTTCACATTAAAATATTCTTCCCAAAAATGTCCTTATTTTTTGTTTTTCCATTCCCCCTTT
>JAHXMU010023220.1:0-10054 GCA_019455685.1 Philornis downsi | reverse complement strand
AAAAAAAGTAAATAAAAACAAGTTTTTTTCCGCAGCATAGTTCAACATTGTATTTTCCAAGATATCTTTGTAGTGGAATCATCTGGTCATAGTGTGGGTAATTCGATGTATCGGACCGACACCATACCACGAGAAACAACCTCAGACCCCCAGACCATAATACTGCCACCTCCGTGCTTAACCGTCTTCTTTGTAAAGCGAACATGGAATTCCTTACAATTAGGTCGTCGAACATTCCGGGCACAGTCGTTTCCAAATACATTAATTTGTTTGTTTCATCGCTGCACAAAATGTTTCGCCTTTTTTTTTCACCGTCTCCTCCGGACCAATTGGAATGATTTCTTGCAAACGATAATCTAGCCTTTAAATTGTTTTTGCCTAAGCAAAGGAACTCTTCTGGCCATCCTTCCTGATAAATGTGCTTCTTATAGTCTACGATGAACCGTTCGCGATGAAATTACATTTCCAATTTCTGCTGTAATTGCTATTGAAGACACAAACGGGTCCTTCTTGGCAAGTGTTACAATTCGGATATCTGTTGTTTTTGAAGTTTTTTTGTGTCTTCCGCGAGTTTCGACGGGCTTTTTAAGATTTAAAGCATTTTGTACAAAAAATAGCAACCGATTCGTAGTTTCTGCTATAGAACGAAGACTTTGGGCACTTTCTCTTAGTATTGAAACAATTTTTCTCTCCTCCGAAGGCTGATTTTTTTAACAAAATATTTTGTTATGAATAAAGATAAACAACAGTAAAATAACTAGCCTTTCCAAAAAGACTACAGCAGACTGCGAAAATATTAAAGAATTGAGCAAAGTATTTATTATTTTGACCAAGTACTGAAGTCACACCTGAATAAAATAAAAGCAACGGGAAACCCCATTTTTGTTTTTTACTTTTAAAGGCATTACCATAATATAGTTATTTAAATAAAAAAGAACTGCTATTTTTACTTTCTGTTAAAGTAATTAAAAGTAAACATAAAGCAAAAATAAGCAGGTGTACTTATTTTTTCGTTCATATGTGTACATTCCACCGTCTCTTAAATAACACCGTGAATCGGACCAAACATAAACCGCCTTCAAATAACCATTCACTGCTGGCTTTTATAGCACTGATTTTAAACAAGCTAACGGTAATCTCAGTTAAAAATATTTAAATCAGTCTTGAAATTTTCATGCAATTCTATATTGCAGGGTATTGTGATTCAGTACTGCTAGAAAATGGTAAAAAAAATTTATTATATCATGTGAAATGTATCAGAATACAGTTCTTGGCAGTATTAATCGAAGTGACTCAGCTTTTCATAAATAATGACTACTGTCGTACAGTCCATGGTTACAAAAAAAAACCATTTAATCGGTTTCGGTACTCCAACCATCATTGTTTTAAAGTGTTTAGAACTGATAACAAATTCTCATTAATTCGTAAGTCGAATACAATTTTAAATATTAAATACAGGGTGGCGCAATAGAACGTGCATATTTAAAAAATAGATTAAAAAATAAATACAAAAGGTACGGTTAAAATAAATCTAAGGCATTGTAGAGTAACAAATGGAGTTTATTTTTTTAAAATAACATCATCTAAATGGTGACCCTCTCTACGACGGCACTCCTCTAACCGCAAACGAAAATTATTGAAAACTTTCTTCAGTAATACTGGTGTAATGGCTGCTATTTCACCACGGATATTCTCCTTGAGCTGAACGATGTTTCTTGGATTATTACTGTAGACTTTGTGTTTGAGGTATCCCCACAAAAAAAAAAGTCAAGAGGCGTCAAGTCTGGACTACGTGGGGGCCATGGGATATCACCTCTTTTCGAAATCAGTCTGCCAGAGAACATCTGCTTCACCACCGCCATGGAGTCATTTGATGTGTGACAAGTAGCTCCATCTTGTTGGAACTAAGTTCTGGAATTCACTATTCTTGAACTTTCAACTTCTGGAGCCAAAAATCCGTCCAACATCTTAACGTGACGTTTTGGCCCCGCGCATTTTCGAAGAAAAATGGACCAATTATTCCTCTGTCAGAGATTGCTGCCCATACTGCCACTTACTATGCAATGGTTTCTGCTGTTTGATTTTGGGATTTTCACTGTTCCAGTAACGACAATTTTGACGGTTTACGAACCCAGTCATAAGGAAATGAGCCTCGTCAGAGAAAAGGATATTGTCAAAATTGGAAAATCGATTAAGCATTTCATTAGCAAATGCGAGCCTTGCTATGAAGTCAGACTCTTTCAATTCTTGTGTTAATTGTAGCTTATATGGATGCATTTTAAGATCCAATGTTAAAATTCGTTGCAAACTTCGTCGCGATAATTGTAAGACAGACAATCTCTTGCGAGTCGACAATTGAGGATTTTCTCGTACTGACTCCATAACTCTCTCAACATTGTCTTCGGTCCTAGATGTTCTTGGGCAACCATTTGCTTGTGGTTTAAATGTTGAACCGGTCTCTTCAAAACGCTTTACCCATATTTTAATTAAATTAGCACTCGGAGCTTCACTAATTCGCCGTAGTCCATATTCAGCACAATATAGTCGCCTAGTAGCAATATATGAACGAGAGTTCTCGTAAAATGCGCGCACGCAAAATGCGCGACGCTTCTCGTCGAAGTGATTCATAGCGACTAAAACTCCATGAGCTCGCCAACCCAACGATGTAGGCGCCCCCCGGCCGCGCCTTTTCTACCCCGCAAAAAAAGATGATATGCAATATGCACGTTCTATTGCGCCACCCTGTATTAGCGAAGTAAGAATTGTAAATTTGAAAAAGATTTCCACTACTATCTTTCAATTTACAAAATGGAATAAAAACCAATGTATCCTAGCTCGAACTGTATCAGCTTTCATAAAAAATTTAAGTTTTTTTGTGGATTTTTTGTTTGCTTCTTCTAGTTTTTTTCGGAAAATTTATAGCTTTTTTGCCATTACTGCTTCCCATATAAATTTGCCGTTTTGGCGGTAATCAATATTTCCTTTAGTAACTTAAAATCTTGTTGTTGCATTATTTTGTAATGGTAGGCAAAAGTTGAAATATGTATAAGGGCTACATCCCCCTTGTATAGTTATTCAAAAGTAAATATTTCATATCGATGTGATGATGGGAGGCACCACCATTGGGAGGGTTGTCTGTAACTGGGTTGAATTGACTGAAATTGCTGTTGTACGTTGTATGCTTTAATAATACATTACCATGTAAAGCGCAAAATTGTTCCGGGGATATGCTAAATAATAAATGAAACAACTGAATGGTTTTATTGTTTTATGAACTGTATGAATGTGAACTGGCTTCAGTCACAAATTACATTCACAAATCAGAGGCGGACAAAACAACCACACTAAAATGGTGACAAAAAGGCATGTCATGGATATTATATTACAAATTAATTTAAAAAATGTTACGAAATCACACAATGTTTAGATGTTGGCTAAATTAATAATTACTGCAGCCTACGACAACCACCACTAAATATACAATGAATGAGTCACGAAATTATTTAACGTGGGCAAAATAAATGACAAAGGAAATTGTGGAGATATTTAGTTAATCATCAACCTGTGTGAGTAATCAATTAAAATGAAATGGGGGTGAATGTTATTATCAAGGAAATGAAGTAAAAATTAGTATATGGGATACATTGGCTGACAATGTCTAAAGCAGGAGCTGTTAGCAAGTTTTGGTGTAAGGACTTTTGTGGCAGTTAGACTTGCCAAAATGATTTCGTTAGCCCCCAGTAAAAAAAGTGCATCCAGGAAAGTTAAAAAGATTCGATGATCACTGCCTAGAAGTGGTTAAAACTTGGATAATCATCGATGAACTTAACATGAGCTTGTCATACGAGGGATGTTGTTGTTTTGGATTTCTTTTTACCGCCTTTTCACCAGATCCTTTAAACCAATGAAAACTTTTTAGATAATTTTTAAGTCAATTTTCCTCTTAATTAGTATATAGCGTGATTTAAAAAAAAAGAAAAAAAAGTAATTAGCTTCTACAAATGCAATAAAAGCACATTTTCCGACAGCACCAACAGTCATAAGAATATTAAAAAGTTTTGGTATTTTCTTTTGTTTTTGTTTCCGACTCAAAAACTTTCAATTTTTAACAGCTGTTTAAAATTGTTGTTCATTAATAACTTAAATTAATTCGTTATGTAAATATAGGGTAATTTTTTAATCGTTTTTTTTTTTTTTTTAAATCGAATAAAACACGCAAATTTGCATCATATATTGAAATTTTTTATTGGAGTCGATAAATTGGTTTTTGCCATTTAATTTTTAAAGATAATTTCCGCGGCTCCGTCTCAAAATGTCCATTCGGAAGGTCCAATTTTTCGTCACTTTTTCGAGCATTTCGAGCCGTATTCCACGAATAACGCATGTTATGTTATCCTGTAAGGCTTCAATAGTGTTCGGCTTGTCCACATACTCGTAGACTAACGGCTTGACGTAACCCCACAAGAGGCGTTAAGTCGCAAGATCTTGGTCGCCAACTCACAGGGCCAAATCGAGAGATAAGCTGCTTACCAAATTCAACCCTCAACATATCCATTGTTTCACGAGCAGTGTGGCATGTTGCACCGTCCTGATGAAACCACATGTCAACCAAGTTCAACTCAGTCAATTGGGCAAAAAAAAATCCTTGTGGTTGAGTAAAACATGCTCAATCGTTGAGAACGGCGACGAGTTGACATTTCGCGATCGTCATTAACACTGGTCGCTACGGCTGCAATATTTTCTACGCACTCTACGGATGCGAGTCGATGGTTTTATGTCCAATAAAGTAAATTTGTAATCGTTGCTCGTTTGTTAGTCTTTCCATGATAAAATGGCAGAGTATACTGTACACTTCTCACTTTGACTGATGACGCTTGGACGCCATTACCAACCAGTGCTGCCAACCTGAAAAACTTAAATCTTAAAAAACACCCTATAGTGTATTAAGTGTTCATAGGCCGACAATTTAAATTTCCTAGATTTTATCAACAATTTCAATAATATGTTCTGGAAAAGAACGATTTTATAAATAACTTAGAATGAAATCTCTTATCAATTTCAATAGCATGTTTTGGAGAAAATCGATTTTACAAATAATTTAGGATGAAAATTCTTAACACTATTTTAAGCGCAACCCTGGCATCGCTTTATTTCGTTCCATACCATGTCTTTTCATTATATATTTCGCTGTGGCATTGTATAATTTAGAAATTATGATAAGATCATCTACAAATAGTAATATTTTTACTCAAACATTAATACTCGTATTCAATCTCTTAGTCACATAAGCCTTTACTTCTCCCCTTTACCAATAAAGTAATGATTTAAATAATTTTTCCATTTTTTTCCTTTGTCTGTAAATACGCTTTGACATTCTATAAAGGCAAACATTATATTAATGAAACAAAGACCAGAAAATACCCATTCTCGAATGTACTCTCAATACATGAAACAAAGGAATATCATGGACGACAGACAACACACCAGCCTTTGACGACAAAGGTGCTCTATGAGAACCTTTCCTGTAACGAGACGTAAAGTAACCCATAACAAAGAATTAGTTTTGTTGTTCTTAAAGGAGGACTATGAAAGAAAGGAAATAATATAACGAAGATGTTGGTATTTCCTTTGGAAACTCGTTTCTTCTTTGTGCTTTTGTAGGATCTAAAAGTAGGGTGGTAATAAAAAACTTTAACGAAATTGTTGGGGGGAAAATTAGTTATTATTTCCCCTATTGTTTCAAGTTTTCTGCAAACAATCAGTTTGCACCAATAAACCATTTCAACCGTCAACATTAAATACCGGCTACCATACTTTGTTGAACAGACGATTTCCTGTTCAGCCATTCTTTATGCAGTTGTGAAGAAAAATTAGCCAGCGGCTCCGGCAAAGACCCAACGAGACGAACCAACCACTTATAAGCAGTGTGCTGTCTTTTGCAATTACATTAGATGATTTCAAGACGGCAGAGGAAATCCCCAGTTCAGTGGATTGTCAGAGTAATGACAATGATAAATTATGTGAAATCTCTTTTGTTATACGAACCGATGATTCTCTTAATCAAAAGTCATTTCAATGATTCTGTACCGTTGACAGGTGATTGAAGTTTCATACCTGTTCTGTTGTTTGTATCTTGGGAAATTATTTTAAATTTCTTAACGTTTTCTTCTGAATGAATTTACGTGTCGAATGCACTTGCATCGATTTTGCTAGAAAGTTCAGTTGTGCTCGACTATTTCATGTATTACAGTGAATATTGTGGAGGTGAATGAATGAAACGCTCTCAGCTGTCCATAATTATTTGCAAACAAAATCGCGATTTTTTGGGTCAATAATAATATCAGAAAAGTCACATTTTCAATTACATTTTAACTTTTTAAAAACGAAAAAAAAAGATTCATTACTTTACCAATAGATAGTTTTACTTATCTTTATCTTGCGTTGCATAAGTGCGATTTGGTTAAACTAGATGGCGCTAAAAAATAAGATTTCATATTCCAAAAACTACTCAAATAGTTTTGTGATTGCATGACTCAGTATTGTTTAAGTGAACTTCAATGATGGATGGATGGTACTGTTTTGGTTTCGTCAATTCCATCACACAATTTTGGTGTTAAAGAAGCACCACGCTCCACAGAGGGATTGCTTCATACATTTTTGTGCAATAAATATAAGGAGTTGTCGTAGAGTCTTGAAATTCGGCATAGAGCGTTTTATGACGTAAAGTAGCAAAAACATAAAGTTTCATCCAAATCGACCACGCCCATCGGCCACCGCCCATACAACTAAAAATGAAATTTTCGTATAAATTTTATTCTGTTAGGTAGAAATTTTTGTAACTTGGCATGGATCATCTGTACTACGGAAACAAAAATTTTGGAAAGTTTCATCCAAATCGGCCACGCCCATCGCCTATATTACTCAGAAAAAATAACCATTTCACCCACTACCCGCCTGACTTATTTTCTGTAAAAATATTTAGTAGGATTGCCTAAAATAAAATAATTAGTTACATGTGTAAGGAAACTTATTTACTTATTCATCTATCATTTCTTTTACAATATCATATAATTCCAAATGTTGTTTACGAGGTTGACGCCTTATTTTACTAAGAAAAGGATCTGATGACACCAAGAGACGGTTGAAAACATCAGAGTTAGTTGCCATTCTATTGCATTTTCTTGAAAACATCAGTCTATATTTTCTATAATCCTTGTTGATTATACCATACCAGCCGTATTTTTCGACATAAAGTTTCGCCGTATCCCGCGTGTAATTTTTAAACTTCGAAGAAGTAATATTTCGGCCACATGTGATTATTTGTAATATTATGCGAAACCTATCAATTAATTCCTCTTCAACTTCAGTTATGTCAGCTACAAGTGACGGATTGGAAAAAAAACGTCTTGAGGTGTTGCCGTCGTTGGAGGTCCCAGTGCCTTGCTGAACCTCATCAACACGTAAATGCTGCATATGGTCTTTAAATGCGTTGTGAATTCGGACTTTGTTTTCTTGTTTCATAGTCTTATGTTCGTCTTCGAGCGCCGACCACTTTTGAAATGGTTTATTGTAGGCAATATGAAGAATGCACTCCATAAGCTTAATTTGTAGCGTAATTTCTTGTGACTTTTTTCATAAAATTTATAACTTTATTCAGCAGTCCTTCATTTTATTGCAGTCAGAGCATGGAGGTCGCCGGAGCTAACCTTTTTTTCATCCAAGGAAAACTTAGAACACTGAAATTTCTAGGGCTTTTTTTAAATTTAAATAGTTTCGAAACTATTTATGCTATCCAGTTGTCTTTTTCTCTTAAAGAATCCCAAAATACCATATTTTTAGAACATCATGACATAAAATAGTTAAACGAACAACAAATATGCATATACAGGCCTTCAAGTTGCATTAAAATCTTAGTCGTTTTGCGCTTTACTTCTCCCAAGCATTTTTAAGTAATTATAAAGCAATGATGAATTTCTCTTAACTAAACAATTCCGTACAAAATTGCATCATTACAGTCGAAAAATAGACTTTTTGCACTTAGAATCTCACTGTGCGCTCTTGAATGCCAATTGTCGAAAACATAGATAGAAACAATGAAATCGACAAGACCGAGAGTCATGTAAACACTGTTTCGATTGGCCAGAAGATAAACATTGCACAAAAAAAAAACGTTTGGAGTTTCTTGAATAAGCCTGGACACAAAACGAACCAAGCTTGATACAAAAAGGGTGCCTCATGAGTTAAAGCAAAATACTTGCATCGACTGAATTTCTATCTGCAAATTGCTGCCGAATCGCAATAAAATCGACCCATTTCTAAAGCAAATGATCATGACTGATGATAAAAACTGATGATAAAAGTGGGAACCGCAATGAGTCGGAGCAAACGAATATCAAGTCGGGATTGGGGGTTTTGGAATGTAGTTGCTGGGTTTGGCAAGAAACCATTTATCGATCAAAAGAATAATGCAATATTTTATTTCCCTGGGAATCAGTTCTGATATGCACTTCTTGGTATGTCCTTAAGATTGTTTTTTGTCTCCTCAATCGTCGCAAAACGCCGTTCTTTGATGGCTCTCTACAATCTTGGGGACAGGAAAAAGTCGTGGGGGCCTAATCTGGTGAATACGGCGGCTGAAGCATGATAACGGTCTTGCTTTTGACCAAATAATCTCTCACAAGCAAAGATGAGTGAGCAGATGCGTTATCATGATGCAAAAGGCATGAATTTTTCTTCCACAATTCCGGGCGTTTGTTTCGTGTTGCTTCACTCAAACGATGCATAACTTCAAGGTAATACTCCTTATTTACCGTCCGACCTTGTGGTAAGAACTCCTGATGCACTACGCCATGGTAATCAAAGAAAACAGTGAGCAAACCCTTGAGATTTGATCGAACTTGGCGTGTTTTTTTTTTGTCTTGGCTCTCCTGTACTCTTCCTCTGGGACGATTGGGCTTTGGTTTCGATGTCATAACCATATACCCATGATTTGTCACCAGTTATGACCCTTTTAAGCGAATACAATATTTAATTTCCACGATAATCTTTGTCCAGCAATAGCACTCATATAGCATCAAAAATACCACAATGTGTAATCTCCATAGAGGTCTTTGCCAAGCGATAACATTTATGTGACATCTAAAACCCACCAAAAAATTAATGTTTCGTGAGTTATAGCGATATTTGCATTATAGTGATTTTTTTTTGAATTGGCGATTTTTCCCTCTTTCTGACCTCACCCACCGTGCTCCCTAGACCTCGCCCCGTCCGAGCATCACCTATTTCGCAGTCTGCGCAACCACTTGAAAGACTTAAATTTCCATAACGACGAGGAAGTGAAAAATCGAATTGAACGATACTTTTTCAGAAAAACCAGGCGAGTTTTACGAGAGAAGAATTAAAAAGCTCCCAGAGAGATTGGAAGAAGTTATTAAAAAAGGGGAAGATCATGTGATAGATTAAAATAATTGTTTTCTTGTATATACATTTGTAAATAAATTTCTTTTAAAAACCAAACGACCTTTCCGAAACACCTGATACTTTCTATAAAAATGTATAAAAAATTGTTATTTAAAAAGCCCGTTTATATAAGATGGTCAATATTTTTTGTCTCCCAATTGGCACAACAGCCCTCTATGCGGAGTTTGAACATGATTTTAGCTTATTTACAATGCTGGATTTTGTCAGTTCATCTCAATGGATAAAAATATCGAAAAATACAAAAAAAAAAAAACAGATTTATCCTCAAATTTTATATTGCAAATGGATTTTTTTGTATTGTCTTGAATATTGATAGTTATAAAACAATATTTTAATAATTTAAACCAAAACAAATTAGTATTAGTTTAAAGCCTCAGCGTTTTGTAGAATTTATAGAGGCGAGTTATAGCAATACTGTGAATATTATATTATTTACAATATTTTAAGATGAAAGGGGAAAAAAGAAAAAAAAAGTATATATACGAGGTGTGATAAAAAAATGTTTTTTTTTTTTTTCAAATTTCGTAGGTTACGTATGTTCGATTTTCGCATTTTTTTTCTGTTATGTCGGTAC
>JAHXMU010023219.1:0-16181 GCA_019455685.1 Philornis downsi | reverse complement strand
ACCGAGAAATTGAAGAATTAAATCGCCAACACTCATATGGCCCACCCTGTATTTTAAATGTTATTGTGTTGATTTTATTTCCATCGATATATCGATAAAACTTTGCAGAATTTTGAAAAATATGATATTACAAAAGTGTCATAAAAATCGGCAATGAATACTGATTCTGAAGTGATTCATTGCGTCGTATCTCGCAATCCATACAGATAAACTGAAACACTTTTAAAATCCTTAAAACTGGAGGATTTAAATTTCAAAATTCAGTCTTTAAATTGGGATGGCTCGAATATTGTCTCATATATGATGGATGATAGACTCAAATTTCAAACAAGTAAACTCAAGCACTTTTGGAATTCCTAAAACTCGAGAATTCAAATTTCAAAATGCTATCACTAAATTAGGATGACTCGATATTTGTCTCATATACAGTGGCGCTCACTTGAATAGCACCCCTTTTAAATATTTTTCTAAGCTCGATTTTTTCCAAAATAAGAATTATAACGAACTGGTTACGCTTTTATAAATCATATTTCATGTATTTTCTGTAATCCTATAACATAAATTTGCTGTCATTTTAATGAATTAAGTACTAAAACATCATTCAATTTCAGTTTTTGGTTCATTTGAATGGCCCTCCCTTACAAAAATTAGATTATATACGAAAACATTAACTCTAAATTAAAGGTATTATTGTTTGCTTACATCTAATTTGAAAATAAGTATTTTAAGGAAACTTTATCAGAGGTGCTTCCGCCGTGGTTGAGAATACATTCATATATTCTGTTCGGTAAAGAATCATTCAGTTTTCTGATTAGGTCCAGCGAGATACACGACCAGGCCTATTTAATTCCATTAATGAGTTCACTTTTGCTTGAATATTGTTGCTTGCCTGATTCGTACACCTTGCGTACTAGTCGTCCCCAGATGTTTTCAATAATGTTTAAGCCTGGAGAGTAAAGCGGTCAGTTCATAACCTCAACATTTTGGCTTTCAATCCATGATTTGACGACTCTTGCTGTATGGATTGGTGCGTTGTCATGCTGGAATTTCCACTCCAAATCTCCGAAAACATTTTTAACTTCGGGAAAAGTTTTTTCCAGCACGGCTTTGTACGAAGTCGCATTCATTCTTGCAGAGAGAAACTGGAGCTCTATTAAGCCATAATAAGAGATCGCACCCCATACCTTAACTCTACCAACCCGGCTGTGTAATCGATTGAGTATGTAGATGTTTCTCTTTTCAAAGATCGTGGAAGTAGTAATTATTTTGTCCATCAGGACCCTCTAAATTAAATTTTTTTTCATCGAAAAACATAATTCTATTCCACTCTCTACCCCACGTCATAGTCGTACGACAGAAATTAAGGCGACGTTCCTTACGGAGTTTGTCTAGCGATGGTTTCTTTGTAAGTCTCAAGCGTTGCAAGTGTGTTGCTTTGAAAATAACTCTTTCACCGTCGATACACTTGCACTTAGGCCAGCTTTTTTCTTGATTTTGGCAGCAGAGTCGTGTGAATTTGAGGCATATCTCAGAATAGCCCTCTTGTCAGCGGTTATAATAGCACTTGCTGTTCGATCTTTTACATTATTTTCATAGCCTTTGGTGTCATGTAAATATGTCGATATAACTTTGCGACTTCTATTAATTTTTCTGGCTATTTGATGAATAGAAAGTTCACACTCCTTGTAGGTTTTAATTTTAGATCTTTCCTCGACACTCAAGGATTTGAGTCGGCCTATTTTACTTCAAATCGATTGTTTTATATTGAATTATACACAATTACTGCAATCCAATCTGATTTATGATGGTCTGCAAAAGACTTTCACACTTAAAGTGGGTAGGCGGGTGTTTCCTAGAATGCTTTGCACCGCTTACCCCTAAAACGCAAGCCTCTCTACCTGATCCTGTAATTAAGCAGGCAAAGGGTATGATGCTTGCGTACAAAAACAAAGTAGTGTGGCCTTGTGCCAGGCGCCCTAGGAAAAGGTGGATTATGTCTTGAGATTCACCTATAATATGACATCAAACTGATCTTGGAACTCGTTTTTCGAAAACCAAGTAAAGGGGAGAGTCATAGTTAAATAAGACACATCCTGGCAACAGGTACGGACATAGAGAAGCCGTCGGGAGGTATCAGAAGATTTATCTTTTCCGTAAATATAGTTGTATGACCAGAGAGATCTGGTTAATGGACTATGATTGGAGCATGGTGTGCTCTGCTGTGTTGATATTCTCTCCTCGGATATTGAAAATCTATGCCGTAGAATATGGATTACCAGTTCCATGCGAGGTATGATAAAGCAAAACTGGAGTAGCTTTGCTGCGAAATCCAGACCAGAGGGTTCCTTTCTTCTGGTAGCACGGGTGACCAGGGGCCCAAGGAACATTGTTCCTTCCTGGTCAATGGTGTTGGACCCCTAGTGGGAGTATCGTGCTGGTTGTGGTTGCCCGAACAAGAGTTTTCAGTGCTTTTGAGTTGCTTCAGGTTGCGTTGGTGAAGGAAGGCATTAGCTTAGAAAACACTGTTCATATCTGTCCGAGGTCTTCTTAGATTACCTCAACTCTTAACCTGGAGGTAGCTCACTTCATACCAAGTGACTACAACGGTACTTTGACCGAGTGAGGAAGTGGGACCTGAGGAAGCTTTTCCAAGGGACCTACTTCCAATCTCTGGTAATTTGGCCAATCCTTCGGGATTAGTTTGAGTACCCCAAAGTGGCGCTTGTTGTCGCTAGAAGAAAGAAAGAACATATAACCAAGAAAAAAATGATGGAAAACAGCACCTGTGTAATGGCACACCATGGCTAAGGCTTTCAAAGCGAGACTCATGTAAAACCTACACATTTGATTTGATTTCACACTTAAACTGATTACGACGTGAAGGGTGCTATTCAAATGAACCAAAAAAGAACAACACATTTTTCGCTAATTCAAAAGAAAAGATCGAATTAAAATAATGGGACACTTCCATGGCTTGAAATTTTTTTGTAGGTGATGTGTGGAAGTAGGAGAAACAAATAAGTAAAAACTGAATCCTTATGTGAAGTGTACTTTAAATAGTAGTCACTGTTGTTAAATGATTAGGGGGGCGCTATTCAAGTGAGAGGCAGTGTACTTTTCAACATTGTACCATTAGACAACAAATTATCCATTAGAAATTAAAAATCTTGGGGAAACCATTATTTTCTCATGACACTGAAGGTTTCATTTAGCATATTTAGAACGATCCGATTTCTGTGAAATTTTTACCGTTTTGTTCGATAACGTGTTGCTATTTTGATTCTGCCTCTCACATACAAACCCTCGTCCCTTTTGGCAAAAAACTTATTTAGTTGATTCTATTTAAGCATTTCACAGACTCATGTATTTCATCTTTTGAATTTGGACATCAAGTTGAAAGATTTTACACCAATTTCGCCAAAGCATTTGATAAAGTATCTCATAGTGTACTTTGTGCTAAGTTGCAATTTATGGGACTTCATTCACTGATGTTAAAGTGGTTAAAATTATATTTGTCAAACAGAATAACACAGTCGTTCTTAGTGGTTATGAATCTTTTTCATATTTTTGCGAACATCTGGCGTGCCGCAAAGTAGTATTTTGGACCTTTATTACTTATTTATTAATTTATTTATCTTGGCTAGTAATTTAAAGCCTTCCAGCCAATTAAATAATAATAATAGAAATAATAATTTTTTCGACTTTATTATTAAAACGAGGATCAGCACCATTCCATTTTTGACTCCCTAATATAATAGAAAGTTTATCCCAACAAAAACGCAAGAATTAAATTTGGCGCTATTCGAAGTGTCATTGTTTGACATTTAAACAATTGTTACTGTTTGCTAGTAGAAGGTACGAGGTTAGTAAAAATGGAGCGCTACATGAACGAACAACGCATTCTCATTGTGAAATTGTTTTACCAAAATAGTGAAAGTTTTGCGGCTACAGTTCGCAAATTGCGATCAATTTGGGGTCACAATAATGTTCCTAAAGAGTCAACTGTAAAGAGATTAATGGATAAATTTGCCAAAACTGGGTCTGTTAGTGATGTAAAGACAACAACGCGCCTTCGACCAGGTCAATCGGCCGAAAATGTCGCAGCTGTACGTGATGATGTCGCTCAAACTCCATCCACCTCGATTCGACACCGAGCTCAGCAAATCCACTATGCAACGAATTTTGACGAAAGATTTGCATCTTCATGCATACAAAGTTTAATAGACTCAGGAACTGAAGCCAGCTGACCATGGATAGCGAAGGGAGTTCGTTACTTGGGTATTGGGGAGACAACATGAAAATGCTGATTTTGCCGATAAAATCATCTTCAGTGACGAGACTCATTTCCATCTTGATGGCTTCGTCAATAGGCAGAATTGTCACATTTGGGGTGAGGAAAATCCTCGAATGATTCACGAGAAGCAAATGCATCCTCAGCGTGTCACTGTGTGGTGTGGATTTTGGGCTGAATCATTGGACCTTTTTTTATGAAAATGAGGCATGTCAAGCGCAAACAGTCAATGGTGTTCGGTATCGCGTAATGATGAAATGATAACCAGTTTTTTCGTGCCTAGAATTGAAGAAATGAATGTGGAGGGCGTGAGGTTTCAACAAGACGACGCCACAGGTCATGCAGAGAAACAATTCAATTGCTGCATCAGTCATTTCCCGGTCGTGTTATTTCGCGTTTTGGAGACCAGAATTGGCCGCCTAGATCGTGCGATTTAACACCATTAGTTTTTTTTCTTTGAAGTTTTTTGAAGTCGATGGTTTACGCGAATAAGCCGACGACGACTCAAGTCTTAAAAGAGGAAATTGAACGCTGCATTAATGAAATACTGCAGCATTTATGCAAAACGGTCATTGAAAATTTCATTAAAAGATCGCGTGTGCGCCAGCAAAGCCGAGGCGGTTATCTGATATCTTTTTTTTTTTTTTTAAATCTGTATTTTATTCAAAATTTAAATCTTGCGTTCATGTTGGGACACCGTTTATATATATATATGCAGGGTGTCCGTGGAGAAGGTTTACTATTTTTGTTTTTTTTTTATAATTTTTGATTGAATGAAAGAGAAGAAAATCTCTTAAGAAGCAATACTTATTATTTTTCACACATTGGAGTAAATACCACTGACTGAAAATTTCGTTTTCTAAATCTTGCTCACGCCTACTTTCCATGATTTATAAGTAAGTGAGCCAATTTTTCTTTTTCTTTAGCAAAACAGCAAGTTAATACAACTTTTTGATTATTAACGATATATGAATCCAATACAGAAATTTCAGTCAGATGAATTGACTTATATGCTCTAAAAAATACTCTGAATTAAAGCACAAGAAAATAAGTCTATAATAAGCCTATGGGCGCTGGGGCCTCAATTATATTTTATTATAAAATATTGTACAAATTAACTGAATAATAATAAATAAAAAAAAGTCCCTCACTTGAGAAATGTAGAATGAATCTTTTCTTACAACTTCGATTACATCACCATCTCAACATGGATTTTATACAGGTAGATCTACCACAACAAATTTAACGATTGTCACAGAATGTTGTATTTCATTATTTGAATATGAACATCAAGTTGAAAAAGTTTACGCCGATTTCGCCAAAGCATTCGGTAAAGTGTCCCATAGTAAACTTTAGGCTAAGTTGTAATCTATAAGACTTTGAACGCTATGTTATCCTATGTTATGTTATATGTCGAACCCTATGAATCCTTGATGTCAAGGTGGTTAAAATCGTATTTGTCACATAGAATATGCAAAGTCGTTGTTAGTGGTTATGAATCTCTTTCATATTTGAAAATATCTGGCGTGCCGCAAAAATATATCGCAAAATTTCCAATATTTCTGAGGCTGTAGATCTTCAGAATGATTTAGATAATCTTCTTGATTGGTGTTCCCTAAACAAACTTTTATTAAATTTATCAAAATGTGTCCATATTTTATTTTCAAGGACTCGTAATCGAATTCAACTGGTTTTCAAAATTGATGCTTACAGACTTCTCCCTGCTGAAGGTAAAATGGATTTAGGTGTTGCTTTTTGATGCCACACAGACTTTTAGCTCGCATATAAATTATATTATCCCTAAAGCATTTTTTATACTAGCGTACATTAGACGAAATTGTTTCGATTTCATCGATCCACATACCTTAAAAATAGTGTATACTTCCTAGGTAAGATCAAAATTGGAATATGTCTGTATTGTTTGGAGTCCCCTTTGCCAAGTTAATATATCACACATAGAAAGAATTAAATGGGCCTTTCTGAAATTTGCTCTCTCTCCTCAATTAACTTTGGTGATTTTGTGCCTCCTTATATTTCCAGATGCTGGTTACAGGGCTTACAACCACTTCAATATCACCGTATTTATCAAACCTTCTTATGCTCGATATAATAGCTGGTATTATTGATTGTTCTGAATTATTGCCACTTAAACCGTTTTATATTCCGCCGACATCACTTAGATATCATTATATATTTCATGTAACACCCTATTCCACAAAATATGCCCAGCATAGTGCTTTGAATCGCAGATTTATTGTATTCAATATCCTAAATGAGATTGCAAGAAATGAATGTCCAATTCGACACCTAAAGTTTTGTATGTCTAGAAATAATTTTAAACTGTGTCTTTTTAGATATTTACATTAAAATAATTTACATATTTACATAACTTTCTTGAAATACTCTTACGTCAATTCTTAGTCTGTAAGGATTTATATGTCCATAGATCTAAATAAATGAAATGATATGAAATGTAAAAAAAAATTGCATCCCTCGCCACTAATATGTAAGGTGCATTAAAAAGCAAAGAATAATTTGTTCTTAAAATTAAAGGTTTCATTTAGCATGGTTGGAATGATTCGATTTTCGTCAAATGTGTACAGTTTTGTTAGATAATATGTTGCTATTTTTATGGTAATACCACTATGCCTCTCTCTCATACAGGGTTATTTTTCGGTTTCAAAAGTGAAGCTAAATAAAACTCACATAAAGCTATGATTTGGAGGATACTTTTATTTCATAATAATACTCGGACCTTGCCATTATGCACGAAATGCAATGGCATTTAAATGGCCGCCTTTGGATTGTTTGCAGCAGTGGATCTTTTTGAAGTAATTTTCGACAACTTTTCTGAACATTTCTGGCGATATCTCGGCGATAACTTGAAGGATATTGGTTTTCAAATGCTCTAACGTTTGGGGATTATCCGCGTAATAAGGTCTAAGGACGCAAACGCTCAAAAAAGTCTAACGGCGTCGAATGACATGATTTTGGTGGTTAATTGACGACGCCAAAACGTCAAATTACGCTTTCTGTAAACTTCTCATGCAATAAAGCCACAATCGTGCTAGTGGCCGTGCTGTGTGTCCTCGTGGCATCGTCTTGTTGAAACCACATAACGTCCAGTTGATAATCTAAAATTGCAAGCCAAAAAAAATATATTATTATACAGCCATAACGTCCTGAATTGAAATTCGGATTATCCACCACAGTTTCACTAACAGAAGTGCTATTTTCAGCGGTGCGTAAATTTGAGTTGAAGCACAGGCGCACAGTGCTTTGTCCCATAGACAAAAATAAAAAAAAATATTGTCCCAAAATATAATGAAAGTTATAATAATCGAGAGATAACAATACAAAAGAAATAAAATTGAAGGAAATAGTTTCGTTTGACTCTCTTACACTTCACCAGAGGGCGCTAAAGTTAGTGAAATTTATGCAAAAATCAATGAATTAAAAACTAAATTGTATTGCTTTATGAAAATAATTCCCAAAAATTTATTTTTTTAAGTAGGAGCTTAAAAATTGGATTTTTATGTTATTTAGTGTGAGCAGAACTCGGAAAAAATAAATCATGTGTTGAATATGTTAACCGGATTTATTTGTAATCGCTGGAAAAAAATGTATTTTTCTAAAAATTTTCAAAAATTACAAAAGTTTGATGGAATTTAAAAAAAAAAAAACCATAATTTTTTTTTATTGTGTTTTTATTTAGTTAATAGTGTTTTTTAAAGGTATAAAAAATAATTTATGCCCGCTTTTAAACGCAACTTAAAAAAAAAAATTTAAAAAAGGTCTAAATTCACATTTTTAATCACCGTTGGCTGGTTGCTGATTAGGGTGGAGTGGAAAGATTTGTTTTTTTTTTTTAATTTGAAAAAGTTTAGGGAAGAGATGTAGTTTGATATTCTTACGAAGGCAAAAATAAGGAAAAAATTTTAAGGGTCGCGGCACTACATCAAAATTTTTTAATTATCGCTACATTGGCGCTGATTTCAACAAACTCTTAAAAATTTTATTTTTCTTATTCTTATGTCTAATATTCTTCTGAATTATAAATTTATATTTCTTCATCTTTTTACCTAGGATGTATGTCGGAAGAAGCAATAGAAGCGAACCATAAAAACATAAGAAGAGTGCGCTTATCTCATACAAGAAAAACTTCACGAGAAGATACAAACAGGGATTTGATGATCTATTTGCTATTGCAATCAGATCCCGTGTTATCATCAAAGAGGAACATAAAAAAAACATTTGATTTGGCTGGTATTGAAAAATATATTCACAGGGAAAATATTGTTTTGAAGATGACATATTTGAACAGGATGAGTTAGGTTCTTCTTTGAGCGAAAATTAGGATGGCTCCTGTAGTGATGACGCTTAGTTTTAACCAAAGAAATAACTATATTAATAAAATAAATAAATTTTTGTTCATACTTTACTTGATTGATAATGACCAAGTGTACATTTTGGGATTTTGCCAATGAAATAAAACAAATTTTCTGTATTACGTTTTATAGTATTATTAACAATAAAGTATTAATGTAAGAGAAATATTGCACCTTTTGTATGGGAGGTACTGGAATTCGTTATCCGATTTCTTTTAAATTAGGCGTACAATTTTTTGGATGGCAAAGCTTATGCTTTCTGAATTTTAGTTATAATCGGTTAATCGCATAGGGTGTCGCAATAGTTCAATTTTTGCAGCCAAAAATAGTTTCGGTTTGTATGGGCGGTAGGCGATGGGCGTGGTCAATGTTTTTGAAATGCTATTTTTTAATAAAAGGGCATATAGATATGTTCCTCACGCGATTTTCATGAAATTTCACGCAATAGTTAAATTTTTATAGTCACAAATAATTTCGGTTTGTATGGGCGGTAGGCGATGGGCGTGGTCAATGTTGATAAAATGCTATTTTTTAATAAGAGGGCATATAGATATGTTCCTCACGCAATTTTCATGAAATTTCACGCAATAGTTCAATTTTTATAGCCAAAAATAATTTCGGTTTGTATGGGCGGTAGGCGATGGGCGTGGTCAATTTTGTCCATACTTTGAAATTTTCTTAATTCAGTTATATTAGGGACTCGCGCCAAATTTTATTACCCTAGGACGACTCCTTCTATTTTTGTCCCTTCGATGTACTGGGACAAAGCACTGTGAGGCGTGGTCACGTCTGTAACACTTCTAATCTCTTCAAACTTTTTCACAATCTTGCCAACGACGACCATAATCACCCCGTAATGCACAAAAATTGCCCACGGTTTAATAACTACTTTTATAATAAATTTTAACCTTTTTTAAAGCATTCTTCGGTTGTTAAGCGATTCATTTTCGTAAATGGCAAATGTTTCACTAAATAAATAATACTTCAGATGGCAGGCATTTAACAACCGACAGCCTTGCAAAGCCGGCGGTGTTGACATCACTAAATGGATAACCCTGTATAAACCCTCATTCCTATTACCATAACTCTGGGTTAGTCCTCGTTTCTTGAGGCGAATTTTTTATCAGCAAAATTATTCGCCATCGACCGAGACAAGCAGTAATCACATGGTAACAGGACCGCTCTATATGAAAAAACCTTCCGACGAAGCTGTCGGAACTTTCGGATAACAATCAAACATTGTCCTGCAGCAACATAAATCCTCTCTTATTGGTTACAGCTGGCCGCTTCTGCGAAATTGCCTCAGACGCTCTAATTGCTGACAGTAGATTTGAATTAATCGTTCAACTCCAGAGGAGCACCTCATGGTAGATGATTTTCTGTCAGTCCCCCTAAATATACCTGCCTGACCGTCCATGCTTTCCCGGTTATAACTGACCCACATTTCAACAATAATTTCTGTCCGCTTCAGAAATGAATTCATGAGGTTGTTTGCACTAACTCGTGTGTCACTCATATTGAGCTTTTTCTGTCCAGTCTTACTCACACGGTTCCAAACCATTTTTTGTGCATTATTTCCTAGGCTCCCAGGCAATCGAAACAGTTCTTACATTATGGTCAGACCTGACGATTTCCATTACTCTGTCGACATTTTCGTTAATTGATATTCCAGAAAGCGGTGGATCTTTGACAACATAATCGCTAAAACCTAAATTACGTGCAATTTTCTATTACAGCATCAAGATCATAAACACCGTTTTCAGCCGGTTAGCTTGTGTTTTCGCCTTTATAAAGGGTGGGGCATAAGTAACGTTAACGGCGACTATATTGAATGCGTTCTTGTGCATCATTTGGTTTTAACTCGTGAACCAATTGTTGCATCTTATATGGGAAAGGACAAAGAATTTTACATATCGTAGTCAAATTCTTTACAAAGACCGCCTAGACATCTGTCACCTGGTGGAAGTTTCGGGGTTTTTCTCAATACTTGCTTGCACTCGAGCAATGGTCACTTCATTTCGAACTGCACGACGTCTTCCAGCACGCAGAAGATCACAGACAACCCCTTGTTGCCCAAAATGCTAAACCAATCGGTAAATTGTTGGAGCGCTAGGAGCATTTCGAACATGAAAGAAATTTCGATATCTGAATAATCAAATGCTGACTTTCAAAGTAAAATTGCACAACTTTGGTTCTTTTTCCTGCACTGAGCATTTCCACTATAAATTTCCCAAGTATTATTTAGTTAATTCTGTAAAGAGACGAAGAAACACTTGAACAAATAATGTTGTTTATGCCAGAATTGAATTTTATCGATTGTCTCTGAACTATTATTGCAAGCGGTCATGAGTTTACTGACACTACTGTGTGATAAAGTTTTACTCCGCCACCATATTTGTTCTAGCAGTCGTGTTCGAAATGGTTAATATTTCGTGACAAATAATCCAACCTTTGCTACTTCAGGCAGTTCTCTTTTGGAAACCCAAACGACATAAAGTGCAGCTCTGAAGGTAATAAAATAAAGCCTCAGTTTTCATACAACAGAATTAAACTCCCGTCTTTCACTTCTCATAAATTAAAATAATTGCTTATTTGCACCCTCGCCTTAACAAACGTATTCACTGATCAAATCTTATGCCCCACCCTATACTTACCTGATGCAATTATACGATAAAATATCAGCTGCCCAAAAAATTGTTACTCTGTTCATTTTTTTATTTAATTTAATTGTATTTAATTTATTTATTTTGCCATGTAATTTAAAGCCTTCCGGCCAATTATAAGCAAATTAAAATATACAACAATTCATCTATTAAATTTAATTTGCTCAATAATATAAATTTAAAGAAAAACACGTAATATAAATAAAATAAAAAATTTATAAAAATTTAATATGATTTTAAAGAAGGTATGATTATTAAAGATAAAAAAATATGAAAAAAGACTAATTTAGAAGCTAGAATTTAAAAGTTAATCGGTATAATCGGGATATAATCTGGAAATATAAGATAATCAGTATGTAATAAAAGCTGCTCACAATTTAATTGTAAACAACATTTTACAAGAAAGTCGAAAAGTGTTGCAAAATGTGCCTTTTGTAAGAATAAGAACATAATTTAAAACATTTTAAATGGCTGTAAATTCGTGCTACTCTTACTACAAAAGCAGTAAAACTATTTTTTTTTTATAGTTATCATTGTCAGAATTGAAACTTTATAAGTAGTATTAAAGATTTAGTTTTGATTTTTACTGGAAAAAACAAAAAGGAATATTAATCAAAAGAACAAAAGTTTAGCTTTTATCCAGTTTGTAGTAATTAAGTCTATTCCTAGTACAGAGTCCACGGGGGTATTATGTGAGTCTACGCGTGAAGGTCTTACCCACGATGTACGACACACTGGACATATTACAATGCGATTGCCAACATCCCCCTGGGATAGCCAAGTAAAACCTGGACTATCTAGGAAAAGGGGCTGACAATTTTGGTATTACCGCAATTGTTAGCCGTTTCTTCCAGCAAGGATATACCAACTTGTTTATTCTACAAGGTGTCCGTATGCTATTTTGTTTGTTTGTAATTTTTGATTAAGTGAAAGAGAATGGATCGGAGAATGTCGGCAATTATGTATGGAATACTACATATATCAGAAAAATGTCCGCCCCTGTTAGCCTCACAAATGCGAGCCCTTTTGAGCACATTTTTCATTACATTCTCCCACATTTCACGCGGTATTTCATTAATTTCATCACGAATATTTTGTTTGAGTTGCTCAAGCGTTCCTGGTTTGTTGGCATAAACCTTGCTTTTCAGATATCCCCACAAAAAGAAGTCCCGGGCAGTCAAATCAGGCGATCGTGGAGGCCAATCAACATCAACATTTCTTGAAATAACTTGATGTGATAAAAGGTCTCGCAGTAATTCCACTGTAATCCTGGCTGGTCTTGTTGATACCACATGTTAATCAAGCCCAATGCATGCAGTTGTGGCGTAGATTTTAGATTTTTATGATTTTAATATCAGCGACATCGAGGACGAATATTATTATGATTTTAATTCAGCTGATTACGGAGCAGTTAACAATTTCTTCAACTCTATACATTGGGGTCAGGTATTTCGTGGACTTGACTTAATGAACATGTATACTGCACTCAAAGGCATTATTTATGAATGCTTACATCGTCATATTCAAGTGAAGAAGAGAAGAAAACATTATAATCTTCCTTGGTACAATCGCAGATTGTTAAATTTGAAAAATCGTAGAAATAAGGCAAACAAACTATACAAAAACTCTGGATCCTCTACAGATAAAGAGAACTTTATACGCCTGCGTCGTGAATTTGACTTCTTATCGAATTTTTTGTACAAACGATACATAGCTGAAATGGAATCTCGAATTACTAACAACCCTAAATGTTTTTGGATATTTTTCAACGCAAAAAAACGTCTAACGGTATCCCTAAATCTGTGTTTTACGGTCAATTAGCTGCGTATGAAGAACAAGAAGTTGCAAATCTTTTTGCGTTGTACTTTTCATCAGTTTATGAAGATACTGACGTTACAGACGATTTCACTGAATTTATTAACAGCGTGCATGATACTGTTGACATTGGCGCTATTCATCTAGAATTATCTGAAGTATTCGAAGCAATAACTGGTCTCGACGTCACCAAAGGTCCCGGATATGATCTTATTCTACCTTTGTTTATTCGCAATTGTGCATATTCGCTTTCGCATGTTCTTACTACAATTTTTAACCAGTCTCTAGCAGAAGGGACATTTTTAGATGAATGGAAAATTGCTCACATTTCCCCTGTATTCAAGTCTGGTCGGAAGGATATGGTGAGGAACTACCGCCCCATTGTAAAATTGTCTGTTATTCCTAAACTTTTGGATAAAATCATAAATCGAAGATTATTTGTAACTCTAAAAAATACAATTTCTTCGCAACAACATGGATTCTTCCATGGAAGATCGACTGCCACTAATCTTTGTTTATTCACTCACTTTTGTCATGATTCCATTGAAAAAGGTAACCAGGTAGATGCACTCTACACTGATTTTAAAAAAGCTTTTGACAAAATTAATCATTAAATTTTGATAAGGAACCTCTTAAAAATGGGGTTTCACTCGTCACTATTGAGCTGGTTACATTCTTACATCTCGGGAAGAGTTTTATTTGTTAAAGTTCATAAAGCTGAGTCTAATCCAATTTACGTGAAATCGGGTATACCACAGGGTAGCTATTTGGGTCCATTGCTTTTCCTCTTGTTTGTCAATGACATCCCTAATATATTAAAGTATTGTCAATGTCTGTTATATGCGGATGACTTGAAACTATTTTACAATATAACATCTATCCAGGACTGCGTACACTTTCAACAAGATATTGCAGCACTAATAGTATGGTGCCGCGGGAACCATCTATTTTTAAATTTTTCTAAGTGTAATATTATGACTTATACTTGTAAGCACTTACCAATTGTGTACAGCTACGTATATGAAAATGATCAAACATTTCCGCGTGTGAGCATCGTAAAAGATCTGGGTATATATTTTGATAGCGCACTGACTTTTAAAGATCATATAAATTACATAGTTTCTAAATCCAGTTCACAACTTGGATTTTTAAAAAGAAATACCAAAATGTTTTTGAATTTTGAAGCTATTACTGTTTTATTTGGGTCACTGGTAAAATCTCACTTAGAGTACGTAAGTTTTGTTTGGAGTCCTTTTTATGAAGCAGGTATCAATCGGATTGAGAAAATTCAAAAGCGCTTCACAAGATTTGCCCTTCGAAAGAACTTTTCTTTTGATAACATGCCACCGTACGAAAGCCGTTGCAATATTCTTGGAATTATGGAGCTTTCTAACCGCAGAAAACTTCTAGGCATCATTTTTATAAAGGATATTATAGATTCAAACATTGATTTGCCCGAATTGCTATCCGTTCTACCCTTTCACATACCAACACGGTCTTTAAGAGAAACTCATATGTTCGCTGTTCCATTCCATCGAACTAATTATGGAAGAAATGAACGAATTACTCGATGTTTGGAAATATTTAATTTGGTGGCCAATACTGTCGATATAACTCTCAATAGATTTTCATTTAGACGAGCTGTACTCAGACTTTTAGCTGATACCTCATTTTGAAGATTTTCACTAAATTTGTAATTTATTGTTGTAATCTATTGCAACTGACTACTTAATAAATATGTATAGTTGTATACTTGTAACTATAGTTATGTTATTTTATTCAATTTTTCCTATTTTTGTAATCTGTAAGAGCAATGCTCAGTAGATGTAAATAAATAAATATTAAGTAAAAGTTTTCAGTCATATCACGATATCGTTCCCCATTGACAGTTATCGTTACGCCGTTTTCAGTTTCAAAGAAGCAAAGTCCAATGATTCCTCCTGACCAAATTGCACACCAGACTGTCACTTTTAATGGATGCAAAGTTGACTGATGAATAATTTTAGGGTTTTCTGTTGCCCAGACCTGACTATTTTGTTTATTCACATATCCATTCAAATGAGGATGATTCACTCATTATGATTTTTTCATGAAAATGGGGGTTGTCATGGGCGAGCTGTAACATCCTATTGGCATATGTACCGCAGCGTAAATGGTTTTGTGGAAGAAGTTCTCGTGTCAACTGAATCTTAAATGGAAATAAATGCAAATCTTTGCAAAATTGTGGCCAAAGTTGTTCTTTGATGCTTCAAGCTCCTGAGCACGGCGTCGAATTGAGGTTGATGGACTGTTTTGAACACTTTCTTGAGCAGCAGTAATGTTTTCAGCCGATCTTGCAGTACATTGTGGTCCATACTTGGCCCTAACAGCTACAGACCCTCTTTCTTTGAAATCATTCACTACACGATAAATAGTGCGTCTTGTTGGCACGTTGTTTCTCCCAAAAATTCCACGTAACTATCTCATCGTCACAACAATCGATGATTGATTTTAATAAAATATTTTAACGATTAAAACACGTTGGTTTATCGAATATATTTCCATAATAAATTTGCCATGTCTCTACTTCACGACTGCCAAATATGAATTATCAAAACTAATGGTTCCCGAAATGGCGGCAAAACAAAGTAGTATACCTTCCCGACGGACAACCTATAGTATGAAACCTAATCCGCATTGGCGGAGGTGAGGTCTATTTTACCACCTCTGCTACTCTATGGGTCTGTAGCTCCCGGTTGCAATGCAACTCCACATTCGAGCACAAAGTGTCTACCAGCGATTATTTCGGGTACAGAAAGGACAAGAATATGGTTAAGGAATGCCTAAGATATTGATTCAAGATTCATTCTCTTGATTATTTACACCATTTACCAAATTGGCACATAGGAGGTTAGCATGCTCTTTGCCCTTTTTTTCTATTCCATTTATTATTTGTATTTTTATTATAGCAATCTTTCTACATCCGCTTTAATATAACGGGTGGGCCATATGAGTGTTGGCGATTTAATTCTTCAATTTCTCGGT
>JAHXMU010023205.1:0-12303 GCA_019455685.1 Philornis downsi | reverse complement strand
TTATGTTATTTAACTTATACAACGCCCTATATTGGGGACTCTAGTACAATCTTATTTTATTATACTTAAGTATTAATTTTTTTTTTATTATAATTAGTAGTCCATGCGAGGAATTATGATAAATGTAATGTAATGTAATGAAAAATTAAAGAGGAGAAAAAAAACATTACGTTTATATCTGAGTGCAGGTAAAAGAGAGTCAAGTTGTAAAAGGGAAAATTCATGAAAAAATGCGTATTTATGTTAAGTGATCTACCAGTATTTACTGGTGTCTAATCTGGAGATAATGCCAATATCCTTGTTAGGTATGCATGTGTTAAATCGTATGCCTGTTTCACTAACTGCTTCGATATTTATTGCCTTTGTTGTAGCCCTCCGATAATGATGGTAGAAAATTGGAACACCATCATCGTTTTGTATAGCCTTTCGACTGTCTAGATATAAGAAACTTTCTGGTGGTACAAATCCTTTTTGAATTGTGTTCTCTATATAGACCGTATTGGTATAATAGGGCGCACTAATTAGATTATTTTCCTTATATCGAGTACATCGCACAATATGGTTTCGAATGAGTTTTATGATAAAATTATCTATTCTGCTTATATCGGCATTATTATACAATATTACATACACTTGATATATATTTTAAATAATCGCTTTGCGGAGATCTATGTGTCGATGTACACACTCTAAAAATTTTTCTTTCTAATTTACGTATTTTTTCCATGTGTGCTGGGGAAATGTTGAACCATACGGGGCACCCATAACTTATTATGGGTCTAATTAGAGATTGGTATAAGATGATTTTGGTTCGCGGTTTCAAGTGTCTTGAATAAAATAAGGATTTATTAGCCAAAAATGCCCTTTTGGCTTTTTCTAAATTATGATTAATATGATCATTGAAATACAGAAATTTATCTAAATAAATTCCGAAATACTTTACGGTGTCTACTACCTTAATTAATTCATTAGTTGTCTTGGATTTTATCATGAAAGATTTCCATTCTTTTCTGACATTGCTGTTGCATTTATTTACAGGTGGACGAAATAAAATTGACTCACTCTTCTTAGTGTTAATTTTCATGTGCCAGTCTTTCGCATACTTCTCCACGGTATCGAATGATAACTGCAGGGAATCAATGATTTTCGCAACATTGTCACTTGGGCTATATAATATTATATCATCAGCAAAAGATATTATATTTTCCATCATATTGAGCAGGTCTAATAAATATATGCTAAAGAGTGTTTTGGGCCATCACTGTGCCGTGTAGGAGACCGTTACACAGTTTGTATTCTTTACTCTTGGAACCGTTTTTACAAATTATGAAGGATTTCTCATTGATCATGTTATGTATTAATATTATTAAGTGGTTGTTAAAATTATAATTTATTAGTTTGCATATTATTCTTGGAATCCAAACACTGTCGAAAGCTTTTTCCATATCTATAAGGCATACGCCCGTGCAGTATTTCCTGTTCCAATTAAAGTTAATATCAGAGATAAGCACATTTATTGCGTTCATTGTAGAATGATTATTTTTAAAACCGAATTGCCTGTCGTTGATTAGTTGTTTCTCTGGACAAAATTTTTGAACAGTGTTGTTAATACAAACTTCAAAGACTTTGCTGATGTTTGGCAATAGACTTATTGGCCTCAGATTCATGGGGTGCCTATGGTTTCTTTCTTATTGTTCTCATATTCAAAATATTTAAATTTTAAATAAATTATTCAAATTTAATTAACCAATATTCAAATTATCTGATTAATCACAGAAATTTCGATTAATCGATTAATTGATTTACCGATATAGGGATAAATCAAAAAGTTTGATTAGCTGATTCATCGCACACGCCTAGCAAAAATGTTTCAAATATTTCAAATACTTTCAACATTTAGAATATGCAAATATTTCAAAATATTTAAATGTTAGAATATTTAAATAATAAGTAAAACTTTTGTAAAATTTAAGATTTAAATATTTAAAATTTAAATTTAAAATAAAATAAATACATAAATTTTAAATTTCTTTGGAAAATTTAAAAACTTAAATATTTTTTTAAATATTTGTTTAAGTGCTTCATATTTAAATTTTTCAAAGATTTAAATGTAATAATATATAAATACAATTTAAAGATTTAATTTAAAATAAATATTGCAATTTTAAATATTCCAAATATCTAAATAAATATTTGTATTTAGATTAAAATTAATTTATTTAAATATTCAAATTTTAAATTTTTCAAATATTTAAAAAGAATATTTAAAATATCTCTAAGCATTCTAAATATTATTATTAGAATAATTTAGCATATTTTAAATATTCCAAGTATTTAAATATTTAGAACAGGTACCGCAAATTAATGTTATTGATATCATTTTGAGTTAAAAATCATTGTGAAAAAAGAACAATAAAAATAATTCAAGTTCTGCAAAACATTCTTTGCCATCATGGGTGGTGTACAGGGTGGCGCACCAATTACGCTACAGTGAAAAATTGAAATACCTATTTTTTTTAATCAATGTACGAGCAGAAAGTCAAATCAATACGATTTTTTTCTTTAATATTAGTTTTATTATTGAATCTGTCTTTTCGACATTCACAATAAGTATTTAAATCTTAAACTAGAGATATTAATGTCGGTGCTGCCACTGCAATACTCAGCTTTTAGTTCGATAAACACTCTACAGTTTGCAATCTTTTGAGACGCTTATGACCCTCAAACAAAAGCAGGTCTCTCGCATATGGATTGGGATGATCAATAATTTTATCAATGTAGTTTATGCATGATTTTCTTATCTCTTCTCGGATGGAGGGAATGTTGAGGTCTTTGCGGATGTTATTATTTTTTATATAGATATACCAAGGAGCGCACGTCATCATTCTGAAAACTTTTGACTGTCTTCTTTGTAACTTTTCAATATTGGTTTCAAAACTGCTTTATATAAAAGTACTTTCAGTTCTAAGTAACGAGGTGTATTCAAAAAATAAGATCGATTTTCAAATTTTGCCGGCTACGTACATTCGATTTTCGATTAATTTTTTTTTTTTTGTTTTTATGGATCAAAGAAGTTGCATCAAATTTTGTGTAAAAAATGGAATTAAGTGTTCAAAAACACTTGAAATGTTGACAGTGGCATACGGTGAGAGTACTCTGAGTTAAACAAATGTTTACAAGTGGTGCAAGCTTTTCGCAGGAGGTCGGCAAGATGTGAATGACGACGCTCGCTCTGGACGCCCCGGCACACCAACAACCTATGAAAATGTTAAGAAAGTGAAGAAAATTGTTATGGAGAATCATCGAATCACAGTTAGAGAAATTGCTGAGGATGTCAGCATAACAGTTGGCTCATGCCAAGCAATCTTTTCGAAAATTTTGGGCACGAAGCGTGTGGCAGCGAAGTTCGTTCCAAAATTGCTGAATTTTGACCAAAAAAAAACGTTAACGATGATCCAGATTTGCTGAAAAGGATCACACCTGGTGACGAATCATGAGTATATGGTTAAGACATCGAAACCAAAGCCCAATCGTCCCAATGGAAGTGTCCAGGAGACCGAAGACCTAAAAAACACGCCAAGTTTGATCAAATGTCAAGGTTTTGCTCACTGTTTTCTTCGATTACCATGGCGTAGTGCATCAGCAGTTCTTACCACGAGGTCGTACGGTAAATAAGGAATATTGCCTTGAAGTTATGCGCATTTACATGAAGCAATACGAAAAAGAGGGATTATTTGGCCAAAAACAACACCGTTATCATGCCGCAGCCACGGTATTCACCAGATTTGGCCCTATGCGACTTTTCCTGTTAGCAAGATTGAAGAGACCCGTGAAAAGACGGCGTTTTGGGGCGATTGGGGAGATAAAAACCGAATCGCTGAGAGAGCTCAAGGACATACCAAAATGTGCATAGCAGAACTGCTTCGAAGATTGGAAAAAACGCTGGCACAAGTGTAGTATATCTAAGGTGGGCTACTTTGAAGGAAATAAAATAGAAATTGATGAATAAATAAATATTTTTGAGAAAAATTAAAATTCACCTTATTTTTTAAACACACCTCGTACTTCATTTATTTATTTATTTATTTTTTTATTGTATAGAAAATGCAATTTTATTTTATACTAGTAATTGGTTGTGCAGATGATGGACCGTAAATGGTCTCCATGCGACAACTGATCAGAAAATTATTCATGGCGGCTGAAGGATTGAAGACGGAATCGCCTCAATTATTTTTTTTTTTTTTTTAGCTGCTTCAATTCAATCGAATTGATTTCATTTTGTACACCTCTTGCTTGACATATCCTTATAAAAAAAAGTCTAATGCAGTCAGGTGGGAGCCTTTGGAGGCCAACGAAAAGTGGAGTTCCTGGATATTATTTTTTTTTGGAATTTTGCGTTGCAGCTCTGCCATAACCGTTCTGGCTGTGTGTGCAGTTGCTCCATATTGCTAGAATCAATTACTGTTGAAACGGATATGTTTTCGGCGCAAATCTGGGTAAAAAAAAAAATCCCTCAACATCTTTAAATAACGGTCTCCATTGACATTGATATCGTGTTTGTAACATGATTCGTGCGCCACCCTATACATATTCCCAAACTTTCTGCTATTTATACGTTAAGTAGAAGCAATATGTAGTTGAATTTGCTTGCGAACGATTTTCTGTTAACTCCCTTTGCATGTCTGGCATCCCTTTGAAGGTGGGCGTGGTTATTTTAAAATATTACAAATATATTTCAGTGAATATTTCAAGAGTAATCCTGGATAAGTCGATGCATTATTTATGAGAAAATTGCTTTCCGCTACACAATTTTATCTTGACATCATATCACGACATTGTTGTTGACGACATTGTTATTGTTCATGACGACGCCTATATAAGTTTCTGCCCCATTGATGCTTGAGTACCTGACCAAATTTATTCCCTCCTCTAGTTTCCTGGCAATTTCTGGCTGTCATATGAATTCAGTACACCACATTCTTAACCACAAATCATAAGAATATTAAAATGGTTTATGTGTATTCAGTTTATCATAAATGGGCAGCATATCCTTTGCTAATTCCTGCATAGTACCAAATAGTCCCCCGCTTTCATTCTACGTTAGGTGAAATATTACCAACTTGAATGGCAATGACATGTGGACATAACCCATTGTTCTTTACACCTCTGTATGTCCATATTATCGTTGTGTAATTTCTTATAATTTCAACAATCATTGTCATATCCTGTGATATCAAATTTGTTAATTGAAAATTATTGTTATGGATTTGTCATGCAATTTATATACGTAATCGTCTACACGATTGACTCAATATGTATAAAATTGAGATTATATGTGTGTGTGTGTGCGAAGCACACACAAACAAACAATTAACATGTTATTCAGTTATTTCATCATCTATTTATATGTCAGCATTAAATATGGCCTGTAACTGATACACCGCACAGTGGGATTGCTTCATACATTTTTGTGCAATAAATATAAGGAGTTGTCGTAAAGTCTTGAAATTCGGCATAGAGCGTTTTATGACGTAGAGTAGCAAAAATATAAAGTTTCATCCAAATCGACCACGCCCATCGGCCACCGCCCATACAACTAAAAATGAAATTTTCGTATACATTTTTTTCTGTTAGGTAGAAATTCTAGTAACTTGGCATGGATCATCTGTACTGCGAAAACAAAATTTTTGGAAAGTTCCATCTAAATCGGCCACGCCCACCGCCCACCGCCCATACAACTCAAAATGAAATTTTCGTATAAATTTTATTCTGTTAGGTAGAAATTTTTCTAACTTGGCATGGATCATCTGTACTGCGGAAACAAAAATTTTGGAAAGTTTTATCCAAATCGACGTGTTTTGTCTTTATTTCTTTGCTTAATTTGTAGCGTAATTTCTTGTGACTTTTTTCATAAAATTTATAACTTTGTTCAGCAGTATAAAATATTATAAGGATTTTTTTTCTGTAAATCGCAATAATATACTCCCCTTATTTTATTGCAGTCAGAGCATGGAGGTCGCCGGAGCTAACCTTTTTTTCATCCAAGGAAAACTTAGAACACTGAAATTTCTAGGACTTTTTTTTTAAATTTAAATAGTTTCGAAACTATTTATGCTATCCAGTTGTCTTTTTTTCTTAGAGAATCACAAAATACCATATTTTTAGAACATCATGACATAAAATAGTTAAACGAATAACAAATATGCATATACAGGCCCTCAAGTTGCATTAAAATCTTAGTCGTTTTGCGCTTTACTTCTCCCAAGCATTTTTAAGTAATTATTTTGCGATAAAAAATTATTTTTTTCAAAAAAGCGATGATGAATTTCTCTTAACTAAACAATTCCGTACAAAATTGCATTATTACATTTTTAATATTTTACAGTCGAAAAATAGACTTTTTGCACTTAGAATCTCACTGTGCACCGCTCTGTGTCACGTAGCTTATTTGAAAGTACGAAAATTAATACGAACATGACGGTACAGTGAGGATGTCTATGAAAGGATTTGAGATTGAATTTGGGGTTTTTAAAGGGATGTTAAGTGTTTATTTCTAAGAGACATACAAATAAAGGAACTTGTTTATAATCTATTTTTTTATTAATTTTTTTATTTGTATTATTGTTTACAATTGCGTTCATATAAGTTTTTAAGTTTTAATGAAAATAAATTCACTATTTTTGTTTGATATGATATGACATTGGAGGCTTAATTTATCATATGATATAATAATGCAATTTAGATAAAATATTCACCGTTTTATTTGATAACTTGTTGCTATTTTGAAGATAATTTCATTATGCCTCTCTCTCATAGGAACACTTTTCCCTATAGGCAAAAAACTGAGACAGTCGATTTTCATAAGTTTCTCTTTAGACGAATTTTTCACCAGCAAAATTATTTGCCATAATCAATGATGCTGAGATCGAACTATAAGGTGAATTCATAAGAATCTCCCAATCAAGCTCAAGGAGACTCTGGCGAGTCACTATTGATGTGCATGGCCTGGCATTACTCTGATACAACCCAATTCCTCTTCTGCTACGGACCAAAGTTGGCCGATTCTGGGCGATTGCTTCCTTTCGACAATCCAACAGAACAGATTCGAATTAAGATTAGATGATTCCCTGCCAATCCCAACAAACTCACAGTAGTACCTCTCAAACCGTCGATCCTGTCTCGACCATCATTTACGCTGACTTACCGCGATTCCCTTAGGACCGTTTTTCTCTCTCAACGTTGTAAGTAACTCACTTTTTATCATCAGCTACCATTCGCTTCGGAAATGAGTAGATTTTGTTGCAATGTGGCAACAATTCGCATGTGGAAATTCGGCCATGAAGTTTTTTTTTTTGCGTTAATTCGTTTGGCTTCCATTTATCGAGCTTCTTTTTGTAGCCAACCTTATTCAAGTGATTCCAAATGGCTTTTTCTACAATCTATAGCCGCAGGGCAATTGAAATTGTGCTTACATTGTTGTTAGTCTTAACGATTTCCATTATTACATCGTAATTTTCGGCAATTGAGATTCCAGAGAAACCCATTCAAAAACCAAAATTGCGTTCAATTGTAGCAATATCATGACCATCTCTATTTGCGTTTTCAGTTGTTTGGCTTTCTTTTTTCGCTTTATCGAATACACATTGTAAAATATGCCTTACATTCCCTTTGCTGGCATTTATCTTTGACACACTCCCAAATAATACTGGGTCAAGTAGTCACAAAACTGTCTGTCTGAGTAGTTTTTTAGACTACGAAATCTTATCTTGCTAACACCATCTACAGTAACCCGATGGCACTTATGCAAACCTGGATGCAGATTATTGAAGCCATCTATTGCATAAATAATGAACTTCTTATTACTACTACACCTTATACTTATGCCAGGGAATAATCTAGTCATCAGAACATTTTTTAAAAGCATTTTCCGGCGAAGGCCACAAATTTTGCCGTCAATTCTTCTTCCTGCCTTCAATTGACTAAGAACGCTTGACACAAAGAGGTGCTTTGAGTTTTCGAAGAAGACAAAAAGAAGGTGAAGCCGCATCAGATGAATGCTGTGGTTATTCAATAATATTTGTTCAATTTATGGCCACGAATTCATTCACAATAATGACCTTGTGGGGAGGTACAAAATCCATGTTTTATTGTTTCCCGAAATCTATTGTTTTTGGACGAGTTCGATGTATTAAATGCCGCATAATGTCCAGATAATATTCTTTATTTACCATCTGAACTTCTGGCAGGATTTCCGAGTGCACAAAACTGCGATAATCAAAAAAAAACAGTCCAAATTACCTTGAATTTTAATAGACTTTAACTTGGCCTTTATCAGTTTCGGTTAAATTGGAAAGCGTCACCCCAAAGCTTGTTGATTTGTATGCATATTAAATTCATCTCCAGATACGAGTATGTGGGGTCGGAATTGATACATTCGAAGTTATCTGTAGCGGTTCTCACGCGATTGAAATTTCATGGAAGTTTCAAGATTGTTGCAACCAGAGAAGCAGCAATGCACTTTATACCCAAATGATCGTGGAAAAAGGTCCAAAATAATTTGTGAGACATAAAAAGTTTTCTCAAACTTAAACAACGGTTGTCTGTTACCATTTCCTGATTTTTATCCATGTTAACTGCAATAAAAGGCGTCGATAGTGAGACAAATTTTCCACTACATCTCGATGGCTTCTGAATGCACTGTATAAATCACATATGGGTATATTTTCCGTAAGCTTTTTGTAACAATTTCAGAGATTCGGTACACTAAATTGCATTGCATTACAGTAAAAAAAATTGCAATCGGATGAATTGACAAACTCGAACACTCTAAACAAAATAAATGATAGATCGAGCTTGAACTCCGCGTCATTATGTAGAATAATTGTAACAATTTAGTGACGAAAATAATTCTTTTTGATTTATTAATTTCGGGTACTCCTTTGAGATCATGTATACAACGAATTATAAACTGTTTCCAAATTATTTAAAGGAAATGCTTAACAACTAATTTTGTCATCTTTTGCCAATGTCGAAGTTCCGGATTTTTTGGCTAAAATGCAAATGATTTGTCCGGATGTGTATAAATAAAATCCCGGACATTCCTTCCATGATGAATGAACTTATGGCGAGATATAATTTTCAACTATATTAAAGACATGAGTACGAACATTTCACATAATCGACAAGAAAATATTTATTAATTTTGGAATTTCCAATTGTAAAAATTCAATTAAAGCAGTTAAGAATTTGGTCAAATTACTTTTGATAATATCTGCTTTATAGCTATCAGATTAATTATTGGAACTGAAGTATTTTCAGTCAAAAAAATCCAATTAGAGCAGTTGAGAGCTTGTTAAAAATACTTTTGAGGATGTCTGCTTTATAGTTATCAGATTAATTATTATTTCTTAGCGTTCGAAATTTTTATTTATCTTATCAGCCTTAAAAGAGGCTTTCCCACTGACCTTCACTGTTAAATGGTGTTATTTATTAACCATCAAGATTTTCTTATCAACTGAATTATACTGCCAAGGGTGGCACAATGATTTGCAATTATCGTTATCGAAAGTTTGTCATCGCTGTAGACTGATAAAAGAGCTGCCAATAAAGTTTTTCTAGCCAACGCATCAAAAAAGTTGTTATATTTACTTGCTTCAAAACTTTGACTTCAATTTCAACTTTGTTTCATTACAAGAAACCGAAAATGAACGGTGACAGCCAACATTTTTAAACTTCAATTTTTCGGATAAACCTTAAACCGGTTTTGAAGAACACCGGTATTTTGGATATCCTACCGAAACATTTAAACTACATGCAATAAAATGATATACTTACTCGGCAACTTATCTACGATATATTGAGAATGAAGTATTTCCACAATGGAGTATTGAATATTTATAATGTGTTGTCATAAAAAAGGCTCAATATGCTTCCTCATGGAATCAATCACGTACGAGAAGAGGATTCAGTGGACTGGCAAGAAAATGGTTTCAAAGCAAAATTTCATTGTCAAATGCAAATATTCCTCTACCTCTACCTACTAGCTGTGGAAAATATCATACATACTTTGCATAGTTTTGCTTCATCTACCATAAGGATGTGTAACATATGGTGCATTCCCAACTTAGGAGCTTATATCGTATTTCAATTTAAATATATTAGGTGCGCAACTAAGTTCCCGCTGTTTGCCAATAGGTGGCGCCAGCTGTAAGAGCTAGTCAATTCTGTCATAACCTAAACGTCATCAGCTAAGCTTAGGCATATGGTAAATCTACTGCCTCGATACAGTAGTGATTTTCTTTTGACGTCATATTCTTTTGGTTGTGTGAATATGTATGATTTTGTGCCATATGCAGGAAGTATTGATTTTCTTCTTTCAATCGAAGAAAACGGCGCTCCAAACTCATCGAGAGCTTCAAACCGTATACGGAGATGCTCCTTTAAGTGAAACAACGTGCCGAGATTGGTTCCGTCGCTTTAAAGACGGTGAATTTGATGTTAACAACCGTTCGCATAAAGGAAGACGAAAAACCTTCGAAGACACTGAATTGACGGCATTGCTTGATAGGAATCCGTGTCAAAAGTAGTCAAGGTAGAGCTTGTTTCAGTATTAGGAGTTTCCCACCAAGCCATTTCCAGGCGATTGCATGCATTGGGAATGATGCAAAAGCAAGGAACTTGGGTTTCTTATGAGTTCAAGCCAAGGAACGTCGTTTCTTTGCCTGTGAACAATTGCTTCAGTGACAAAAATGGAAGTGTTTTATCGTGTTGTAAAGAAATGAAAGTCATGGGGGCTGGCCGGTCACGCTGCGAAGGTTATGTTCTGTGCTTGGTGAGACCAGGTCGGTCTAATTTATTACGAGCTGTTGGACTTCAATTAATACGACTGAGCCAAATTTCGGGCGAGAAACGTTCACCATACGCGGAGAGACACGAAGAAGTGATTCTTCAGCATGACAATGCTCGGCCTCACGTGGTCAAGCCCATTAAAACCTGCTTGGAAACGCGGAAATGGGAAGTCTTACCCCATCCGCCATATTTTCCAAATATTGCGCCGTTCGATTATCACTTGTTCCGTTCGATGGCAAACGGTCTGGCTGACCAGCAGTTCCACTCGTGTGACGACATAAAGGAATGACTAGATTCGTGGATAGCCTCAAAAGATGAATCGTTTTGCCGTAACGGAAATCGAGGTTTGCCAGAAAGATGGGGAAAAGTAGTAGCGATGGACAAAACTTTCAATGAATCATTTGTAAACAAGTTTTTATAATAAACCTGAATTTTTGTAAAAAAAAAAACAGCAAGAACTTAGTTGAGCACTTAATAAAATGTAGTAAAAATAAAAACTTTATTTAGCATAGTTGACTAGTTGCATAGTTGCATAGTTCGATAATTTATTACCATTTCAAAGATAATTCCATTATGCCTCCCTCATATAAGCCCTCTTACCTATTGGCATAAAACTGGGACAGTCGATTTTCAAAAAGCCTTTCCTGAGGCGAATTTTTCACCAGCAAAATCATAAGCCATAGATAGGAGCAGGTGGTAATCACTTAGTGCCACTTTCGGACAATAAGGTGGATGCATAAGAAAGCTCCCGAATATTCTGGAAAGGCATTATTGACGTGTGTGGACTGGCGTTATCCTGATGGCACATAAATTCTCTCCTCTTTGCCAAAGCTGTCCTTTTCTGGGCGATTGCTACCTTTAGACAGTACAATTGTTCATAGTCTAGGTCGGAATGAAGAGTTTAACCGCAGGGGAGTAGCTCATATGTTATCAATTTAGTAATTTCAAAACCGTCGATTTGGCAAGGCTGTCTACTGTTAAATACCTGTCATTTCTGAAATGTTATTTAGTCAAAGATTTGCCTTTTACAAATATGTATCTTTTAACAACCAATGAACACGTAAAAATGGTTAAAATTTACTACGAAAGTGGTGATTGAAACGTGGGCACTTTTCACTCATTACGGGGTGATTATGGTCGTCATAATCGATCTACTGTGCAAGAAGTTGGCAAGATTATAAAGAAATTGAAGAGACTGGAAACGTTACAGATGTGGTCAGGCCTATGCATTACCGCAATGTACGCACTGCCGAAAATATCGCTTCTGTTAGTGAAAGTGTGGCGGATAATCCGAATTTAAATTCAGACCGCTATGGCCGTATGATAACCAGTTTTTTTTTTGGTCTGCAATTGAAGATTATAAGCTGGACGGTGTGTGGGTTTCAACAAGATGGCGTCACGAGTCACACAACATGACCGATTTTGGCTTTATTGCACGAAAAGTTTCCAGAAAGC
>JAHXMU010023202.1:12335-24348 GCA_019455685.1 Philornis downsi | reverse complement strand
TATATATATGTATATATATACATATATATAAATTGAAGTACGTACATACTTATCGTATACAAACATATTATGTATATGTTTAATTACGTTTATATACCATATGCGTATTCACACTCACATGTATATGTGCTTATGCACATTCTACAATACATATATACGGAGTGGTGTGGACCGAATAAACTTGAATGGATTCCAAAAGGTACAAAAACAACGCACTCCAAATTGCGCGCGCATTTTCCCTTTACATTTAACAGCCGGATTGGGTGGCGGGAATGGGGGAAACATTGAGGGAGGTGGGCGCTCTCTCACTTGGCCGCAGCGATGAGAACGCAACGGACACAGTTGTGAAAAGCTTTTTGTTCTTTTTTTTTCGTTTTTGCTTTTGCATCTCACCACTAATGGTGAATTTCTCTAATTGGGCTTTTAGGGATTTCTAAAGGATTCACACAAAGAGCGAATTGTTCTCTGGCGCTATTATGTACGAGAGCTCGTAGTATTTGTATTATATATTTATATACATATATGTATATTTAGTAGACTGTGCACACACCAACACACCGATGGGCACTATGTAGATGGTGTGTGCGTACGTCTGTGTGAATGTGTGCGTATGCTCGTATCTAAGTGCTTTTGTGAGTAGCACTTGTATTAATCAAAAATGTCTGCCGTAAATTGTATTATTACTACAAGAAAAGGCGATGACTACGCCGACGACGTCGGCGCCATCTTTAAAATGTTTGCTTCCCCATGTTTGTAGCTGCCTCCTGCTCCCGTGCCGTGCTCTCCATGCCCCCCTACGTACGTACTAATTACAATGTAGTCGGGAGTATCACAGAAGGCAACCCCATTGCTGTGCACTTCCTGCTAGTTTTGTAGCAAAACAAAGGACGCGCGTTTAAATATCAGCTTTGATGTGCAACTATTTTTGGATGCAGATGCGGTAGAAGCAGCTTCGTTTCGCTTCGTTTCACCCGCTGTTGGGGAGAGAAAATGCAATAATAATTATGTATTCATTATATTTTCGGTTGTTTATTATCTATCTCCACTCTATTCTACGCTACTACTCTACTCTATTTTGCAGTTATGTATCCTAGAAAGAGGTGCGGTTGCTTGCCAAAACTCTAATGTGATGCGGTCCTCTGTTAATGTACATATGTATAAGCATTTTGCACATACATACATACATATGCAAGATGGACAGACATGTATGTACACATATAAGTATGTTTGAATTTAAGGAAGGATATATCTATTACCACATGCAAATATTGCATCCATTACAAATTTAAAAATAGATTCAGGCCATGGAGAACTATTTCCATTTCCTTATGATGCCACATTAGTCTGTCCTTCTAATGACCATCATTATTAAGTGGGAGCTTCTTTTTCAATCGGTGCAAGTTGTGAGCCTCAGGGGATAGATTACACCACGAGCGATATATTATTGTGAGAATATTCGTCATGGCGCTCACTGTAAGACACGTCATTCATAAAGGATGTAAAGAAATCCCAAAAACGAATCACTAAATGAATGTTCAGAAGAAAACATTGTTTTGCGTTTAAAGCAAAGCTCTTTAAATATGAACGTTAGCGATTACAACAGGATTTTCCATTATCGAATTTGTATGCCAAACGAAAAACCTAAAGCATTAAGATGCAGTTATTTCGAAATTGAAGGAAGCATAGTTAAGTTATAGTATATAGGCTTGAGAAGGCATGTGGTGGTTTTTGGATATATTGATACGTTTTCCCCCCGCACGTTTATAACTAAAATTTATCGTCGATTTGTTTCTTGTATTATTAACATCCACACTGCTCATCAGATAGGAATTAGACATTATTCATTTCTTGCCGACACACTGGCATATCAAGATTATAGAACACAAAAGCTTAATAAACATGATTCAGTACATAAACAATCTGTTCATATAACTATTGGCCTTCCACCTAAAACTGTTGTTGGAAATTGTTGCAAAAGTTACGACAAATATTTTCCCATTCGAGACAAGCTGTTTGAAAAAAAATTAAACAATCTCGATAACAGCCTCCAAAATAAAACAAATTCCAGTGCATCCTATGAACGCTATATGGCAGAGCTTCTCACATTCAGTGGTCTTACGCGCATCCAATATTTAGACTCACTCAGCGGAACCTGCAATCTAACGACGGTTTAGAACGTCACAGTTTGAGAAGCATCAACAAGACTTGTCAATTATTTGACTGCTCGAAGTGTATGTGGCTGTGTCAGGGATTGGCCCCGCGATCATATGAGCGGTGGTCACATGTACTAACCATCGCGCCACTGTCGGTCACGGTAATAGATTCTGGTTTCGCAAAATTGTTAACACTGTCAAACGGCAAATGTAATTTTACTGATTTTTTGGACAGATTTGCAACTGATGTAATAAAAATTTTGGAGATGGACGATTCCTTCACTAAGTTACTGTACTGCGATTGATGGTTACTATAAGGAGTTTGACAGTTCTTACTATGAGGTGGCGCATACATAAGTAACGTTAATGGCGACTACTTGAATACGATCTTGTGCATCATTTGGTTTTAACTCGTGAACCAATTGCATCTTATATGGAAAAAGATATAACATATCGTATTTAAAATTCTTTGCAAAGACCGCCTACACATCTCTAACTGCTGAGAAAATCGCCTGGTGGAAGTTTCAGGGGTTTCCTTAATACTTGCTTAAACTCGAGCAATGGTCACTTCATTTCGTACTGCACGAGGTCTTCCAGCACGCGGAAGATCACAGACAGCCCCTTGTTGGCCAAAACGCGGAACCAATCGGTAAATTGTTGGAGCGCTAGGAGCATTTTGAACATGAAACAAATTTCGGTATGATCTTTGTGTCCGAATAATCGAATGCTGACTTTCAAAGTAAAATTGAACAACTTTGGTTATTATTTAGTTAATTCTGTAAAGAGACGAAACTAAAGGACTTAAACAAAAAATGTATTCACTGATCAAATCTTAACGTTACTTATGCGCCACCCTATATAATATTAGTAAGAACAGGAACTTTTATTTCAATATTCTTCTCCTTCTCCTTATGTGGCGACTGGAGTATACAGCCTTATCTATTATACGCCGCCTGTAGAAAATAACTCCAAGCGCTTCGATCTTCTGCGCTTCTCCTCTAATTCGTCACACCAAGCTTCGATAGTATTTCAAAAACCTGGTTCTTCCAACGGAGTTTGGTCGCCCTCTTCTGCGCCGTCCATCGAGTTTGTTGTCGAAAACTTTTCGTGCCGGAGCATTTGGGTCCATCCGCATAACATGACTCAGTCAATATTACAATCATATTATCATTATTAAAAAATACTTAGCAAGTTTTTGTGTTGACTGCTCAAAGATCCAGAAAAGAAGTAACTATTTTGAAGTTGCTAAAATTCCACTAAGCTACAAATGTTGTTGATTTGAGTGAAGTTTATCTTCCTATGTATATGTAAAGCTAATTTGAAATCAGCAACAGCTTGAGCAGTGACCCAGGCAGACATTGATTTCACCAATGCAATTCAAGGGCAATACATGGATTAGTTTAATCCCTCTTTTCATTTCAAAGAAAACAACAACAACTTGACAATAGTAATTAGCATAGGCTGATGTTGTGAAGTGAATGTATCAGGAGCTAAGATGGTGGGAGTTAAGATACTAGGAGTTAAAATACAATACAGTTTAGTGTACAGTGTGGAAAATTAGAATAGGTGCAGTAAACAGATTTTGGAATAGTTTTGTTAAGTTAGTCTATATATTATATAAGATTAATAATGTTCTTTAGAAATTGGTTACATTACGTTAGATGAGGTCAGTAATAATGTAACATGTGGTGATTCTCTATTTCCAGCAGAAGTGCTCGCAGACTGCTTTCAATTATGTAATTATAGACTACTTCGAAGTAATACCTATAATAACAAAACTTTTGGAAAAAGAACGATTAGAAGTAATGAGTAAATAATGGAATATGTTCTCTCTTTTTCTTTACCGTGAAAAGTTTTAGTAGTATAGAAATTTTGCGGCATGAAATTTCAAATACAGTTGAACTTCTTTAACTCGAATCACCATTATCCTAAAATAAAATCCGACTTATGGAGAATTCGAGGAGATTTCGAGTTATGGAATTGCATACATATACTGTACATTTGTTAATTTTTAGTCTTAAGAAAACACACGCCCTGCATTCAAATTCAATCAGTTTTATTTTAGACATACATACATACACAGATATATTTATTTAAAATATGTTGTTATTTTTTGCTGAATGGGCTCTTTTTTGTCGTGAGTATGTTAACTCTATTTTATTTAGCGCTTTATAGTGCTCATCGTTTGTATTTTCATTTGTTTGCAAATACAAGTATAAATTGTTTAAGGAATCCTCCACAGTTTTTCTGGATGGTTTTCTAATAACTTCTTCCACTGAACCCTCCTCATCACTATCTGATAAGCTTTCAGTATGAGTTATTAAATGGTTAGAGCACTGTTGGACTATGTATATCGTCATCTGTAGGATAACTTGATATAACAACATCATCATCAACTTCAATATAATCGAGAAGAGTCCCATTGGAAGTTATATGATTCGAACTTAGCCAGGCTTCATAGTTCGCTTCCACAAAGTTGAGATCTTCTTTAGGATTGCTTAAGAACATTAAAGGTATGTCATCCTCTTCGAGAAAAATTCGACATACAGAAGCTTGTGCCATCATTTTTATTTAAGTTTTGGAGAAATTCAAGTTATGGAAGTTCGAGTTATGGAAGCAAAACTAAAGGGAATTCACCACATAAGCGCTCTTGACACTAGATTTGCTTCGACTTAAAGAAGATTTTAACTTATAGAAGTTCGAGTTATAGAAGTTCAACTGTATAACGTTATTAAGTTACCAGATATTAACACTATGTACATGTTCAGTTTCTCTAAATTTATTATAATACAGGGTGATTTTTTAAGATTTAAGTTGGCAGCACTGGTTGGTAATGGCGTCCAAACGTCATCTGTCAAAGTAAAGAGTGTACAGTATACTCTGCCATTTCATCATGAAAAGACTAACAAACGAACAACGATTGCAAATCGTTGAAATTTATTATCAAAATTCGTGCTCTGTGACAAATGTGCATCGTTTGATACGACCATTTTATGGTCGTCATAATCGAGCTGCTGAATCAACAATTCGTGCTGTTATTTCCAAATTTCGCACCAAATTTACTTTGCTGGACATAAAACCATCGACTCGCATGCGTATAGCGCATACCGAAGAAAATATTGTAGTTGTAGCGATCAATGTTAATGACGCTCGTGAAATATCAATTCGTCACCATCTCAGCGATTGGACATGTGGCGTTGAGCACCACAAGGAAAATTTTGCACGTCGATTTGGGTTTGAAAGCCTATAAAATTCAACTCACGCAAGGATTGAAGCCGAATGACTTACCACAATGTCTAATTTTTGGTAAATGAGCCTTACAAAAGCTTAATGAAAATCTGCTGTTTTATCGAAAAATTGTGTTCAGCGATGAGGATCAGTTTTTGCTGAACGGATACGTACACAAGCAAAACTGTCGCATCTGGAGTGATTCATGCCATACATGAATTACCGTTGCATCCCGAGAAAACGACCGTCTGGTGTGGTTTATGGCCTGGTGGCATCATCAGTCCATTTTTCTTCAAAGACGACTGTGGAAGAAATGTTACCGTCAACGGCTAACGATATCGAGCCATGACACGCGATTTTTTTTTTTGCCCTAATTGGCTGAGTTGAGCTTGGTTGACCTGTGGTTTCATCAGGACGGTGCAACATGCCACACTGCTCGTGAAACAATGGATATGTTGAGGGATGAAATTGGTAGCTTATCTCTCGATTTGGCCCTATGAGTTGGCTCCCAAGATATTGCGACTTAACGCCCCTTGATTATTTCTTGTGGGATTATGTCAAGTCGTTGGTCTATGTGGACAAGCCGAACACTATTGAAGCCTTACAGGAGGCCAACATAACACTCGTTATTCGTGAAATACAGGCCGAAATGCTCGAAAAAGTGACGAAAATTTGGAACTTCCGAATGGACATTTTGAGACGGAGCGGCGGACAACATTTACATGAAATTATCTTTTAAAAATTAAATGGCAAAGACCAATTTATCGATTCCAATATAAAATTTTAATATATGATGGAAATTTGAGTGTTTTATTCAATTAAAAAAAAATACGATTAAAAAATCACCCTGTACCTTACTTCATCAATGAGTCTTATTGTTAATGTTGTTATAATTTAGCCTTTTCTAAAACCAGAACAATTTCCTCCGAGTATTTAAATAAGTCTTGATTTGTTTCTTCAAAATTATTTCAAAGATTTTGGATAATACCGGTAGTACACTTAGGGACCTGAAATCAGAATATGCTTTCGGGTAACGTAACTTCAGAATTGGCACTCCCCTTGCTCCTTCCAGGACGAAGGAACAGACGACCTCATGACTATGCTGTTAAAAATGTGCACGATATATCCCGATGTAATAGGGAACACAATTTTTAAAAACTTCAACGATATGCCATCAGGACCAACTGCGTTGGATTTTATGCTACAAACAGCACTCAAAACTTTGGAGTTATTAGTGAAACTTACAGTAATTTTTTCGATGGTCAACACGAAAATATCTTCCTTTCCTATTATTACGATTAAAATCTCAGAGAAAATCTTTAAAAACGTATCCAGAGCACCGGTTGTTTGATCCAAGACCTCATTTTAGCTGTACTTCTTCGTGTTTTTCACTTTCGTGCGAGGTTATAAATGAATAATTTTCTCATTTTAAGGAATTTATACTCTGTAACATTACGATGGTCCTTTTCACCATTTATGCACTTTGCACGTATGAGGGCGGTCGCAAAATTAGCCGACTTGATGTATAGATGATGCCAGTAGTTAAAAAAAAAAAAAATTATTTTGGTAAAAAGTGACAATCTTATAAAACACATGTTTTAATCTTCAAGGCGCCATGTTGTTTAACATGCTAAACAAGATCTCACCAAAAGTAAGATCTCAGTGAATTTGTAAACATGGAAAAATTAGTCACCGTTATGTAATTATATATTTCCATTTGTAAGGTCTCAGTCCAACCAATATTAAGGTCCAGCTAGATTCTACCTTGCGGGAGTCTGCTCCTTCGTTTACGACTGTAAAATATTAGGTAACCGAGTTTAAACAAGGCCGTACGAGCTGCCAAGACGAATACTCAATATTTCGATTTGGATTTGAAAAGTCTTAGTCCAACCAATATTAAAGCCTAGCTAGATTCTACTCTGCGGGAGTCTACTCCTTCGTTTACGACTGTAAAATATTAGGTAACCGAGTTTAAATAAGGCCGTACGAACTGCCAAGACAAACACCGTAGCGTAGCGCCCGACCAATTGAAGTGTCCACGCCAGACACGGTCAAGAAAATCCACAAAATGGTATTGAATGATTGGCGGCTGAAGGTGCGTGCGCTAGCTGAAATGATACAAATGATTTACATCGTGTACGAGTATTGACCAAAGATTTGAAGATGAGAATGTTGTATACAAGATGGGTGTGGGTAGGCGGGTGTTTCCTAGGATGCTTTGTACCGCTTACCCCTAAAACGCAAGCCTCTCTACCCGATCCTGTAATTAAGCAGGCAAAGGATGACGCTTGCGTACAAAAACAAAGTAGTGTGGCCTTGTGCCAGGCGCCCTAGGAATAATTGGATTATGTCTTGGGACCTATAATATGACATCAAACGAAAACCAAGTAAAGGGGAGAGTCATAGTCAAACAAGACACAGCCTGGCAACAGGTGCGGTTATAGGGAAGCCGTCGGGAGATATCAGAAGATTTATCTTTTCCGTTTTTAATAGTTGTACGGCCAGAGAGATCTGGTTAAGAAACTATGATTGGAGCATGGCATGCTTTGCTGTGTTGATATTCTCTCCTCGGACATTGAAAATCTATGCCGTAGATAATGGATTACCAGTTCCATGCGAGATATGATAAAGCAAAACTGGAGTAGCTTGTCCGCGAAACCCAGACCAGAGGGTTCTTCTCTTCTGGTAGCACGGGTGACCAGGAGCCCAAGGAACATTGTTCCTTTCTGGTCAATGGTGTTGGACCCCTTGTGGGAGCATCGTGCTGGCTGTGGTTGCCCGAACAGGTGTTTTTAGTGCTTTTCCGTTGCTTCAGGTTGCGTTGCTGAAGGAAGGAATTAGCTTGGAAAACACTGTTCATGCTATCCGAGGTCTTCCTAGATTACCTCAACTCCTACCCTGGAGGTAGCTCACTTCACACCAAGTGACTACAACGGTACCTTGGCCGAGAGAGGGAGCGGGCTTTGAGGAAGTTTTCCAAGGAACCTACTTCTAATCTCTGGTAGTTCGACTAATCCTTTCGGGATTAGTTTGGGTACCCCAAAGGGGCGCTTGCTGTCGCAAGAAGAAAGAAAAAACATATAACCAAGAAAAGAATAATAGAAAACAGCACCAAGATGGGTGCCGCGCTTGCTTTCAATAGAGTAAAAACAGCGTCATGAAGATGTTTCAGTAGAGTGTATGGCAATGTTTTACCATAATAAAACCGAATTTTTGCATCGATTTATAACCATGGAGAAACATGGGTTCACCACTTCACACCTGAGACAAAGGAATATAGTCAAAGCGGTGGACTGGAATGGAGGAATCGTGTTCAAAGAAGGTGGAGACAGTTCTATTTACAGGCGAGATCATGACGTCCGGTTATTGGGATACACATGGGGTAATTTTTATTGGTTATCTTCAGAGAGGAAAAATCATCAACGGTGAATATTATGCTAATTTATTGCAGCGTTCAGATGATGAAATTGTGAACAAAGACGGCAATGCTCAAGCTTACAAATCCGCTATTGCGATGGCCGAAAATAATTAACTAAAGTTTGAATTGCTTCATCACGCACCTTATTCGCCAGGTTTAGCTCCCTCGAAATATGTTCTATTTCCAAACGAGAAAAAATGGTAAAAAATTTGCCAACAATGAAGAGATGGAGCCTGCGGTTGATGGCTATTTTAAGGAATTTCACAATTCTTACTATAAACACGGTGTAGAAGCTATTGAACATCCCTGGAAAAAGTGCATCGAACTAAAAGAAGATTATGTTGAAAAATAAACTGAAAAATAACGTTTTTCCAACTTTTTTGTGTCTTCTGTGTTAGGTCGGCTAGTTTTGGGACCGCCCTCGTATATTAAAGACTCTTAAATTGTAATGCCGTGTGATATGATAAATGTGTCAAACCAAACAAAAAAGCAATAACCATAACAAAAAACAATAACAATAAGTAAATAACTGAAGGATGATGATGATGATAAAATGAACACACACACACACATACGATACACCCACAAACACACACGTAGAAAGTTACACAAATAGATAGAAAATACAACAAGTGAAATGAGCGTAAATACCGTAAAACGTCTGCACCACACAGAGAGCCATCGTATATCCTTAATCCTTTTCCCCATAGGCAGACGCAGTATGATGTCCGTATTATTATGGGCCTTCAATATGGGGGGATCACTGAAACGGAGAAATGCATAAAATATTCAGATCAAAGTTGTGGTTGAATTAATGGGAAAAAATTAATTTAAATTATTTCACATCATTATTTTTAATTAAATGTTTTTTTTCTTAAACTTAGTTTATGTTTTGTGTGAAATCGTGAGATATCCAAAAAAAAAAAACGAAAACTAAAGAAAATAAGTTGATGCCATTCAAAATAATTTTACAACCGACGTTTGTTTTTAACTATTTATGGAATTGTTGCGAATGCCCGTATAATAAATAACAATCACTAACTCCATTAAATAATTATGTGAAAAATAAATATAAGACATTCTTTCGGTGCCATTTTAGTTACTGTGAGAACCCAAATGCAGGTGCACATAATGAATATATTGGATACAGTTGCATTTGAAAATATGCAGGCGCTTTAATTAAATATGTTGTCATTTTTTCTATTTTTTTCTGTTTTTCTTTTTTACTTTGAATAATATTAGGTTAGGTTAGGTCAGTGTGACAGTCTGAATAGACAGACTCACTTAGACCGTATAGTCTATTGTGATACCACGGAAACTAGAGTTATGGATGTCCCTAGCTTCCTCCGTTGAACCATCCTGAGCGCCTCAAGAAGCCCTTAAGTTGGACAACATCTATATCGTCCAGATTTCCTGGGTCCCTAAAGAAATATGAGCCTTGTGGTTGAGGAAGTGTTTTCAATTTTGTTGCAGGATTCTCTCCAGGACTTCCTCTTAGCGTTCTTCAGTGCACCCATACATTCCTTAAGTTTCTCTTTGTAGTTGTCCCAGTTCTGTGAAGCTCTTGTGGACTTAGCCCTGTTGCAGAACTTTCTACATCATTTCATGAGATCTAAAGGGTTCCAACGATCACCATCGCGATCGTTACTTACCCCTGCCCTTAGCCTGGGGGTATGAGGCATGCAGCGAGTCATTCAGAGCCTTTGTGACCTGTCCCACAGGCCGCTCGATGCTCTCAATGTTCCGGGCATTACTGACAGATATCCTTGAAAAGTTCCTGTTAAATGCCTCCCTATACTTGTTCATGTCTGCTTTCCGGACATGCAGTGGGAAAACAGTACCTTTAATCCTTTCCAGTCTACTCAGACAGAAGCTGGTATAACAGTGATCTGAAAAGCTATGATCATCCAAAACTTTCCATTCTCCAATCCTACCAGCCAGTCCCTCAGAAACAAGGGTAACATCCAGCACCCCATGTCTGTTTCTGATAATGATTGTAGATTCATTACAAATACAAATTACAAGTTCTTAGGTCATTACTTACAATATACTCAATAAGTGAGTCACCCCTGTCGCTGATATCGGTGCTACCCCATTGTTTAACATTAAGTATAAATCTTTTGGTATTGACGAAATATCAATCACTTTGTTAAAACTAATTTTCGGTACATTTCTGGAGAGAAATGTTTAATAAATGTCTTTCCAACAGTCTGAAAAACTGAACCTACATCAAAAATCCACTATAATTAACGGTCCTGATGACTTTATATAAATTTCACTTGTTTCTGTGCTTTTGAAAGTATTTGAGAACTTGTTGAAATGTCAAATTAATGCAAGTTGTGAGAACAAAATTTCTAATAATCAATATGAATTCCGAAAAGAAATGTATCTGAAATTCATGATTTAGACGAACCAATAGTAATACAAGGTGTCCGTCGGGAAGGTATACTACTTTGTTTGCTTATAATTTTTGATTAAATGAAAGAGATTGGATCTTATATTGTTAAATATTTTATTTAATGTCGGCATTTATGTATGGAATACAATTTCCGATAAATGCCCGCCTCTGTTAACCTCACAAATGCGAGCTCTTTTGAGCACATTTTTCATTACATTCTCACACGTTTCACGCGGTATTTCATTAATTTCATCACGAATATTTTGTTTGAGTTGCTCAAGCGTTTCTGATTTGTTTGCATAAACCTTCCCCACAAAAAGAAGTCCGGAGCAGTCAAATCAGGCGACCGTGGAGGCCAATCAACATCACCATTTCTTGAAATAACTTGTTGTGGAAAGAGGTCTCGCAGTAATTCCATTGTAATCCTGGCTGTATGCGATGTGGCACCGTCTTGTTGATACCACATGTTAATCAAGCCCAAAGCATGCAGTTGTGGCGTTAAAAAGTTTTCAATCGTATCACGCCGTTATGCCGTTTTCAGTTTCGAAGAAGTAAGATCCAATGATTCCTAGTGACCAAATTGTACACCAGACTGTCACTTTTAATGGATGCAAAGGTGACTGATGAATAATTTGATGGGTTTCCATTGGCCAGAATCGACTATTCTGTTTATTCACATATCCATTCAAATGAAAATGTGCCCTCGTCACTCATTGTGATTTTTTCATAAAAATCGGGGTTGTCATGGGCGAGCTGTAACATCCTATTGGCATATGTACAGGGTTGCCCATATTCGACGGACCCATCTGGCAACGC
>JAHXMU010023197.1:154453-168988 GCA_019455685.1 Philornis downsi | reverse complement strand
AGATCTTGTCAGGTTTTAAATTGCCGTAGATCAGAGCATGTCGTTTGCGGATATGTACCAGTACATGTGAGCTAAAATTCAAGTTACATTGAAGAAAATTTAACAATTCTGACACAAATTCAAATGTAATGAATTTGAAATTATCGAAATCTCCCAGATTTTGTAATTTTCTGTAATTTTTGGAAATAGAGTCCCTTAACTATTCCAGGAACCTATTTTAAGACATCTTGGGTGCAGCTGAAGAGGAAAGCTTCCATGCGATACCACGTTGTGCATTTTGAAAATGAAAATACAGGGCCTTATGGAATGGGTATGGCCTTCCGAAACAAGCCTGGTAGAAAGCCTTACACCCAAACACCCAAATTCCGCTACCGGTCGAGGGACGCGTTTACAAACATCTCTTATTCGTGTTGTTATTGGGCTTTTTAGTATTTGTGGTGCAAAATATATCAACTTAAACAGGATCGTGAAAAACGGGTTTTTTGTTCACGACAAATGAAAACTTAGGAAATTGTTTACACATACACAAATCACTTGGTAAACTCCGGCATATGGACACACACACACACACTGACACACACACGTGCCCAATTTAGTTTCGAGCCAATTCTTAGCCATTTCCATCTGTATGGTAAAAAATATTTTTGTAGAAGTTTTCCATTTGTATATTTTATGTTTTTTGATATTATTTTTATTAGTGTGTGTGCGGCTTTTGTGGTAGTGATATGTCTTTCACTGGTATTTGGCTCTTAAAAAATAAAGTTTTATCCGGTTTCACATTTTCTTTCTTGGCACTTTTTCTAAGTTTGTAGGCGAAAGCTATGGATATAAAATTTATGAGTTTTTCTCTAAATCTCCAAGTTTTTTGCTTTGGCCAAAATTCTGGTGGAAAAACAAAGAAAAACTATGGCTGATATGTTAAAGGCTGTCATGTTGGAGAGTAAAGGAGAAACTTTAAATTGGATTGGTTGTGAAAGAAATCATATGAGGAATTCTCAGAAGGATTTGGTACAGAAAGTTGGTTAAGGTAGAAATTAGTAAAAATCATACAAAGAATTTTTTTAAATTATGAAGATTTAAGTCAAATTTGACGTGTATTTTGTTACAATTTTATATAAACCAACTTTTTCGTTGTTCTGTCAGTCCAACTTGTTCGTTGTACTGTATTAAAATGCTAGCCCATCCATTCACTTGTTTCCTCATTAAAATTTTAATTGTTGATTGCATGCGTAAATATATGACATAAATTCCACAAGAGCCATATCCTTATCTTCGCAGTATTATATGTAGAAGCTGCCATTAATCTTTTTTCTCCTCACACCGCTGTTGAAAGTTGGTTTCTTTTTTATTATTCATTGGCTCGTCAATAATTTCGCTCACATCATTGAATCTGCAGCCAAATGAATAGGTGGCAAAAAGCGAACATGGTTAACCATATGTCGTATATTTTTCATACAAACATATTTATATGAGATGATCATAATAAATAAAACTACCAGTTTACTCACACATGCACACAAACCCTTGCATTCCACGCTAAATAAAATTTCATTGGAAACAAATACGACGACAACCAAACTCAAATAATAACAACAGGGGAGTCAGCCGCCATCAGAGTCAGGCTTGCCTTGTCGTTTGAAAACCGAAAAGGGAGGTTAACAAACAGTTGGCGCACGCGAACATCAATACAAATGCAAAAGTTAACTATATATTTAAAGTATACCGAGAGAGTGTGATGTAGAAAAATGGGCCATTTGGGGTTTTTATACTCTGCTCAGATATGCCCACATCCACAAAATATTATATGCTATACGAGTATTAACAATAATTTATATGAAAATATGGCAAATTAATCAATAAATAAAATTTATAGACAGATATAAACATTTGTCGAAAAAGCTAAAGGGAACGATAGTAAATGGGAAAGATTGGAATAAATGAGTGGGGTAAATTAATAACCCCAGCAGTCATATTTACAATAAACATAAAAACTGGGTCAATTCATATAAACTTTCTGGCTTGATTTAACTGAGACCATGCTAACAAAATTTGTTTATCGACCGAAAGTTCTGTGGTCATTGCGTTTTGCGAATAAGGAGCGAAGTAGGAAAGACACTTGTTATAATCAGCAGGATTTTGTTGATGAACAGATAACAAAGTAGTCAATAAATTTTTGAAGAAGACAGCATTTTCTAAAGTGAAGTCAAAAAAGTATCATCGATTGAAATATTATATAACTTTGTAAAGGATTAAAAAATCTGATGCACTGCTTGCAATGTTTGCATTGTTGGGAAGCATCCTATAAAATTGATTATGATTGGAGCATAATGTTTTAATGGAATTTCACGGGATAGATGGATTAAATTTACATAGCATATAATGAGTAAATATTGTCTAGAGAGTTTGTAATTTTCAAATCGTTTGTTTATACAGGGTGCCCGTCGGTAATGTATACTATTTTGTTTTGCCGCCATTTTGGTAAACATTACTCTTGACAGCACATATTTGACAGTTGTGAAGCAGAGACGTGGCAAATTTATTATGAAAAAATATTCGATTAACCAACGTGTTTTAATCGTTAAAATATTTTATCAAAATCAATTATCGATTACTGTGACGATGAGAAAGTTACGTGCAATTTTTGGGAGAAACAAAACATTACTGCTGCTCAAGAAAGTCTTCAAAACAATCCACCAACCTCAATTCGATGCCGTGCTCAGAAGCTTAAATAACAACTTGGGCTCCAATTTTGCACAATGATTTGCATTTGTTTCCATTTAAGATTCAGTTGATACAAGAACTTCTTCCACAAGAGCATTTATGCCGCCGTACATATGCCAATAGGATGTTACAGCTCGCCTGTGACAACTCCGATTTTCATGAATAAATAAGTGACGGGACACATTTTCATTTGAATGGATGTGTGAATAAACAGAATAGTCGGTTCTGAGCAATGAAAACCGGTCAAATTATTCATCAGTCACCTTATCATCCATTAAGAGTGGCATTCAGGTGTACAATTTGGTCAAGAGGAATCATTGGACCTTACTTCTTTGAAAGTGAAAACTGTTAACGGAGAGCGATATCGTGATATGATCGACAAATTTGTGACGCCACAACTGCACGCTTTGAGCTTGATTAACATGTGGTACCAACAAGACGGTGCCACATCGCAAACAGCCAGGATTACAGTGGAGTTACTGCAAGACCTCTTTCCACAACAAGCTATTTCGAGAAATGGTGATGTTGATTGGACTCCACAGTCATCTGATTTGACTGCTCCGGGCTTCTTTTTGTTGGGATATCTGAAGAGCAAGCTTTATGCAAGCAAACCAGAAACGCTTGCACAATCCAACCAAAATAATCGTTATAAAATTAATGAAATACCGCGCAAAACGTATGAGAGTGTAATGAAATATGTGCTCAAAAGAGCTCGCATTTGTGAGCCTAACAGAGGCGGACGTTATCTGATATTGTATTCCATACATAATTGCCGACATTAAATAAAATATTTATCAATATAAGATCCATAAATTGAATTTTACAAAATTGACTTGGTAGCTGTAGTAAGATACAAAAAAAAAAAGGATTTATCTCTGAAAAGATAAGCTAAGTTGCTGTATTTTGTGTTATTAGAAGGCGTTCTCCGACACTCCTAACTATTTAGGGATGGACAGGCACATCATTCAAGACATTATGTCCGGCAGTTCCGCAAGAAAAAAATTTCTCTAGGAAAAGAAATGAGACCTTTCTCTAATTTTGTTAAATTTTTACCATTTATTCATTACTTTAAAGTAATGTATGGTATGTATGTATTGACTGATATGTGATGTAGAGAGCCATTCCAACTCAGGTACTTCTTTAATGCATCGCATTTCTGGAAATTGCACTTTATCAATAAGTTGCTAAACTGACGTTTGCTGTAGATAGATGTAAGAGGCAACACCCGAATTCGTAAATCTCAAAAAAGCACAAATAATCCATATCTCAGTAAGAGGAGAGAGTTTGTGCCACTCACTCTTGCCTGACGGTGAACCAGTACATCGTTCACAATACGGTTTAGTATAATCCACGTTGAAGTCTAAATAATCTTCAGTCATTAACTTGGTGCCCTACCAAGCTTGGGTCTCTCCACTTAGTATAAGGTGAATTAAAGTTACTCACGCCCTACATAACCATTATTTAGTGTCTTACTTTCCGGTGGACAATAAATAATAGTCCGAAAGCATTAGTGCAGTCAGCTGAATCTTTTTATGTCGAATATACCGGAAGTCGTACTTTGGGTTATACATTAAGCAGAAAATTCATTGAAATTATTAAAGTGTGCTAACTGTATTATTTCAAAAAAAAAAAAATAAATAAATTATAAAATGTACACTTCAACTGAATAAAAGATGTAGAAGTTTATTTGGAAAATAGTCTGGTTACAGTGGTGCATCAGTTTTTAAAATCATCCCTTACCATTATACTACCATTTGGAAATTGAATTCAAAATTTGAAGCAGTTTGAACCCCACGTAATTATTATTTCGTTTCTTAGAAATTGGGTCCCAAATTGAAAGACCTTGAACTCTACTTATTTATAAGTTCTTTTCCTATTGGAAGCAAGTTCAATGTACGGTGGAAAATTTGTTTTTATGTAAAATTAAGAGCAACCCAATATATTTAAAAATTGGGTACCAACCGTTGCCACCATTTTAGTTTCCAAAAATGTCCGATTTAGAATGAAACATACGAATCACGGATGAGGTAATAATAAGCGTTCTTGAAATGGTTTTCGTGCTCACTAAATTTTTATACACATAACTTCAGCATTACCAAAGAGGCGTTAGTATCTTGTGTATTGTTTTTTTTTTTTAATTAGGAAATCTATATTTTTAGTCGCGATGCAATGTTCTATTTCATTTTATCTGAGCCGAATTTTTTTCAAAAGAGAACTAAAATGATATAATTGACAAAAAGTTATACCAAAGAATTGCCACAAAAAAAAAAACCAGCTGTAATGTGTAAAAACTTGAAAGATCTCCAGGAAAATTACAATTTTTCTTTTTCAATTATGACATCTTTTGACTGTACCGTCAAACACCACCAAAGTTTCCAAAAGCCAGCATAAAAGCTCTCAAGATATTTGCGGAACATACCTTCAAAGTTCAATTCCTTTTTGTGTTCGCTCAGGTGTTATTTGTGTGGCAAAAACTCATTTAAAGTTTTTAACTAAAAAATGAAACGACACATTGTTATGAATATTACGGTCAATATCAAGTCATTGTCATTGTTGGTTAGTGTCCTCTATAACTGCAAACCGACCCCTGGGTCTTACAGGCTCTCGGAGCTAATAGAAACCACCCACCGAAATGTGATGGTTTCTGTATTGTTGGCAAATTGGTATCGAGTATTTTATAGAACTTTATTGTATTATATTTTATATATATATATAAATTTTTTTTTTTTTTTTGTTTTTTTTTTTTTTTTTTGTTTTTTGTTTTAACAATGGCAACGAGTTCTATAGCCACAGAATTTGTAATGAAACTTTTTTTTAAACGCAGAAGATGTGAGCATAAAATGTATAAGGATAAATGTTTAGCAAAATATAAAATGTGACAACATCTTTTAAGGGTTATAGAAAGAATTTGTGGAAAACTAAAAGTGGGTTGGTATGTTGGTTGTGAACTTGTCTAGACAAATTTATGAGACATCTTCCTTTTAAAAGGAGCACAGATGTTAAAACGGGATTTGTCGAACATCTTACATCTGGGCAAGTTTTAGCTAAGGTAGAACATACATAATTTAGAAAGTAATTAACCCTTCTATCATCTGAAGACGTATGAGTAATAACAGCTTTAATGCGTACGCATTATACTAACATTTAATACTATCATTCACACTTATAAAGCGACATCTGGAAGTGTTCACTTTTTAACAATCAATGATTTATAAAGCAAAGAATAATTCAGTTATACAGCATTTGATGTTTATTATACCCTAATATTTAAGTTTATTTCTATGAACTACCCTTTGCAACATTATATAATAAGTATCAGCAGATTGCCAAATTACAAGATTCAATGCAGAAAATTTAGCTGAATTTTAAAACCTTTAATAACGTGGCAAATTTCTGATAATTAAACCAATATTGTTTGAGAAATAACTCACTTTGGACGCAATGTGAAATTTACGAAATTCAAAATATTTGATACCTTAAATCTTTGTTATAAAAACTGTGCATCATCCGCCTAAATTAAGGTCACTTATTGCGGAATGAATATTATTAACTTCTTTAATTATGATTAATGATTAATTCTTCATGATTTATGATTATGATTAATTCTTAAATAATACTCCCTATAAAAATGGTCATACATAGTTATACGTAACTTCGAAAACCGCATTCGAAATGATTTTGTTACTAATATCTACTGATTAACTATTAACTAATTAAACAGAAGTGATTGTAGTTGTAGCCTGCGTAATACTCACTTCAATGCGTATGATTAATATTTATTACATACTTATTAAATAATATTACTCATACGTGTTACGTAGCTTGAAAAGAAACATCTGGACGAATTTCAGCAATGATTTATGGGACAATTGACGAATCTAATTTAAATGAATGCCATCTGAAGTTTGTACATTCCAGACATTTATTGCAAAGTTACTTTTTGGTTGTTTGATAATGTTTTAAATATCAACAGAGATTTGTAGCGAAGAATACGATTGTTGTCCATGGAATTAAAATGTATTACAATAACCTATTAAGGATATTTTTCATAAATTACGATGTTCTTTTGGCCTCAAATAGCATCAAAATTGTTACATATTCGTTTCCTTTTCTAAAAATCACCTTCAGTGATCTTTTTTCATGAATTACAAATGATTTTAATTAAAATCATTTTTTTTTTTAATTAATGAAATCATATTGTACTCATTAAAGCCTGTCGTCTTTTGTCTGTTTCATTTTTGCATCAGACTCTTTAAATAGCCACCATTAATTAAAAACCTTCAATGTAATTACAAATGAATTGAGACAATGACAGTACAAATGATGCTGAGTTTCTTTGCAAAAACAAATAAACAGATTTCAAGAAGCCATTTAACAGATTGGAAAATAAAAAGCAAATGACTGTTACGAAAGAGGTACCAGCTGACTTGTCCCGAACCATTGCAAAAGAAGTGAAGTAGAAATTCTAACCGATAAGGATACGCTCCAGTTCCAGTGAATGGAAATGGAAATGCTGTCGTTAAGCGAATATTTATGAAGTATTGAAAGGACGAATATTTGCATACAATTTGCAATGATTTCATGTTTATCGCGTAATGTTGCCACTACTACTCGACAAAATCTTGGAGTGACAAATTCAATGATGTATGAAAGAACAATCGTTTAAAGTGCAACGAGAGATCCAATATAAAATCACGTCCTGCCACGGGATATGCCGAGCAAAACGAAAACCATAAAAAAATTAAATAAAACTACAATGAACCAAATGAGAAATTTGGGTCAATGGGAAATAAAATGATTTCGAAAGGAAATTGGCAAACCATGAAACTATAAAACATCTGCGGCCACTAATTACATGTGAGAGTGAAAATATTATAAAGGAACATTGGCCACTTGCAGAATGCTATAAGTACTGCGCTCCATTTTCACTGCCACCGTAGGAACCACTTACATGTATATATACGCGTACACGAGTATGGTTAAGGGCAAAAACCGTTTATGTATATAAGCGTACACGAGTATGGTTAAGGGCACAAACCATACTCGTGTACGCTTATATACACAAACGCACAGTTTTCCTGAAAGGAGGTATAAAGTAGGCAAATATTGGAAAAATTTAGGGAAAGAAAAGTTACAAATTTATCGCGACTAAAATGGAAATTTTTGTAATAGGAAGTTAAATTGGCGCATTTTTGAGGTTTTCAATCAAATAATTTTACAATACATATATAACTCTTATAAGAAAAATCATAAATTTACGACACGGAAAATATATAAAGAGATATATCTAAAATAGACTCATGTGATCTACATAAATATCCTTCACGTATGAGTAATATTTATATTAATATCCCACGTTCAAATAAGAATTTAACGTTCAGATGAAATGTTATTATAGTGAACCATTTTATACAGTTTAAATATTTTTTAGTAATTTCAATTGAAATTCTCGTAATATATTCTAGCAAAGTTAAGTATTTCACAGAGTAAGAGTACCAAAGTTATGATATAGAAGATGCTTTACGATACCTTACATTTCGAAGAGATTTTGCATTTAAATTAGTTAGTAATTTAATTGAGAATACCACTTCAATTTGTGAGCTCACATGAATTAAGCAAAATGAGCTGAACAATTGACGTGATTTCATGACAATGTCGTAAACAAATAGTTCGACACATGTCATTTCTTAGTTTTTTGCAACATATTACAACAAACGAATGCGATCCTCAATAAGGATACCTATAGATCTTACACATCTATTCGATACCATAAAAGGTATTAAAGCAAAATGCTAGACAATCTTCTTTCCATTCAATATCGTATAAAATGTATACGTTGCTTTCCATCATTAGCCGAAAATTGTGTGATGTTGCAGCAGGCTTTGGAAACTTTAACAAACAATAAATTAAAATGTACATTGAAGTTGTACAAATTGTTTATTTCGGCTCCAAATAAATAAAACAAATAATGATAGTCTATAAATAAAACGAAGAAACTTGCTTACTGATCCATGTAACTGCGTACGAAGTAATTTTTTAGTGATTTCACATAAAAACCATAATGTTAGTGCTCTCTGTAAAGTAATGGTTTAACAATTTTTTTTTTTGCAATGTTCAAATTTTGCGACACACACTTTGTATTATCTAATATAAATGCGTATGATTAATACTAAACGCGTTCCTATAGATTAAATTGCTCATACCCACTTAAGTACAAAGTCGATGGCAATACTAGTCGACTTAACTAAGAGGATACAGAAAAGTTGATGAAGATTTTCTTTATAATCTACTTTTGGCTCGATACACTTTTTCCACCAATATTCAGTAACTTTTTTACCCTGTTTATACAAAAATTTCAAAACTTCTTAAAGCGGCCATTAATCACAGACTCCTCATCGTTAGTATATTAATCTTTTACCAGCGATCAATTTATTTTAAATTTGCCACATTTCAGCAAATTATTATTTTTCCAAGTTAGCTGCACCGTTGGTACCGCCCTCGTAACACATACAAACTAGTACCTGAAACATCTGGAGGAATCTTTTACGAGATTTTATGCTGACATTCATAAAACTGCAGTTGTTTATTATTTGAGCCACATTTCTATCAGGAAATTAGCTGCCAAATTCTCGCGATTAATTTTTTTACATAAGTGGAATTGCATATGAGTTTGCTTGGTAGTTCAATGTTTTTTCAATCAAATTCAGTTGCTAACTTCAGAACATGGTCTTTTAAACCTAAAACCTTGAAAGACTTTTATGCCCATAAATTTACTTTTTCGTTAACAACACCATTTTAAAAGCAAACCGAAAATATTGCTTAAAATTCCGCCAGGCTTTCCTCTCTTCTGCTAATATATGATGCTTCGTTAAAACTCAATCACGTATCAACAATTTTTGTTGTATTTTGACCTTATGAATATTAAAAACTTTAGAAATTCTCTCTGCTCATTTTTCGCGGCTATATTTTTCAATTGAATATCCTGTCGTTGAATCACTTTCTTATATAAAAGAAGTGATAAGGTTAATTAATACATTAAATGAACCCTCCATAATTGAACCAATAACCTTTATCGTTTCAATTATATTTTTTCAATACGAAAATATATTTTTGCGGAGAAAAAAAGAGAGGGAGACAATAATAATAACCTAAAAGTAGGTAATGATGCAGAACACTAAATTGACTTTGAAGCTTATGTTTTGTTTTTTTATTAACATACTGTTGGTAAGACTGCATGGACATTGGAAAAATACTATATCATAATATATTGAGAAAGTGTCTCCACGAAGAGATTAGACGTTTATTATTACTCGAATACTTTAGGTTATACTTGAAATGGGTTACGTTTAAAAATATTTAATGATTGCTCATGTAAAAAGAGCATAGAACGTCGATGAATATTTGAAGCAATTATTATTCTGATATTGAAAAGCATATGGAAAATTGTTCTGAAAAGCTGATAAACTGAAAAGTTCTTACTATGAATCCTGAATTAATAGCTAGAGACTATATAATCGTGGTTAATGGTCTTGATAGCGTACCCAGAGTTTACAGTTTGAGAATCATTTACAAGACTTATCAATTACACGACTAATCAAAGTGTTCGTCAGACTGGTGAAGATTACCGCCGCTTAAACAATGATGCTGGCTGTATGTGGGGGTGAACCAGCGATCATGCTAACAATGGTCGCTTGTACTAACCATCGCGACATAGTCGGTCACTGAAGCTGGACAAACACGAGTAGGGGTACGTTAGTGGCATTTCTGGTGGTGTGTTGAGGATATCTGTGGAAAGGTAACAATAGCACAGCTCAGATTGAGATCTAATGGAAACATCTGTCATCATCTTACCAATACCCCCGAGAGAGGGTAGAGATATATTGTAGCCTGATTTGGCTATGCACTTGTATTGTCATTGTATGTCACCCCAAAAAAAAAAAAAATTCCATTTATTTATATCCCAAATAAAGAAAATCTTTCAAAAATTGTCCTTGATATCTCAAGGTAAATGCTATTACTGTATTGTCACCATTTGGTGACTTTGTCGACAGCCTAAAAGTGTGCTTCCAGTTGACATTGTGTTGAAAATTAATTTAATTTCTTATGAAATCTTTGGGACTGCGAGCTATACATGCGACGATATTACATACATTTATGTAAGGTTAATGGCATTCGTGTTTTTTGCTCTTGGTCTCACTTTTTGTCATGCCACAATCTTAAAGTATACACCACATTCTTCACTTTGTACTTAGATGCCAGGTTTACGCTAAAATTCAATTTTTTTAGCGTTTTGCTTTGTTGACATTTTATGGCTTATTGACTTTTGACATTCAAAGCAATAATATTTTTGTTTTCAATATTTTGCAGACTTCATTTTTCTTAAATGTACTGGAGAAATGAGAGGGAAAATTATCATGTTGTCACTGAAATTTAGTAAGGGTGTGAGTCATATTGAGGGGTGTTTTTTACTGGCTAGGCAATAAATTCCTTGAGAGTTGGCTGCAGTTGAAAGAATGACAGTGTGGAGAAGGCCGGCTGTTGAACTCAGGCTCAGTAGTCATGACAACAGGGCAATTTACAAGGGAAGTTGTCCAGTGTGAGTAAAAGTTTATAGGAAAAGGGGCAAACATTAGTGTATTTTATGAATATTTTTGGCTGTAGGATTTAAAGTGAAAATTCACTTCTGGAAAATAACTAAGTAAGTAAATAAGTGAATGGCAGTTTAACGTATGTTTAAGCAATTTAGTCATTTTAGGTTATTTCTTTTTTTTATTTATAAGTTTCTTAAGTGCATAAAGACCTTATTTTATCACCTTCTTAAATTATGGTATAATTTTAGCAAAGTCGTCCCTGACAAGATACGCACCGAATATTGCATTATATACGAATATGCCCCAATATGTCCCAACAAAGGCACAAGTAATGCAGAATAGCCTTTTAGTGACTACAAATTAAGTCGTCGCCGCTTAAGCTTCAAAAGAGCAAGCAATCGTTTTCAGTATTTGAAACCTCATGATGTATAAAATTGAGATGGAACAGACGTTGTGTTGCCTGAGAAAGTTACTATCGGAATTAATATTACATTTTATTTTATAAAATTTTTCCACTTCAAATTTACAAATGTTATCTGATCCGATAATAAAGAGACCGATTTTGGCATAGTGATTGGCAAACGAGCCTATTATGAACATAATCATAAAAACTATTCTCGATTCAACTCTCCATCTTTCTCTAAGCTGTGAACAAGCCGTTTTATTGTTGACAATTTGAGTGGTTGTTTAATCGAGAAGTCTTATTAAAGCTATATCAAACTGACATTCGATGTTGACCATGTCCTTCAGTAAATGAATGCAAAGTAGAATGAACGTAACTTCTATAAGCATGATAATTTGCACAACATTCCTTTATCCAGACACTGTCATGTCAGCTAACCTTACAATTTCATCTCATTAAAATCGAAATTGTAGTTTCAATAAATCTAAACTTTTATCAGTAAACACGGCCCCATATTTCTAGTATATCCTGTAATACATCTATTAACTTTTTACTACGATCGTAATAGACTTAGAAATGTAATCTCAGTGGTCACAGTAGTTATCACTATGGCTTAATAAGCCAAGTACCAGTTTTACTAAGGTCTCAGTGCAACTAACACTAGTCACAGATTTCTACGGTCCCGGTAAATCAGCAGCTGCGGCCGTACTAAACATGAAAATATTTTTATAATACACCTACGAATGTAGCTTCAGAAAATCTTACAGTACTGTCCAAATAAAACAATAATTGTAGTCCCATTAATCCTGCAGCGATATTTCAGAAAATGATACATATCTCTGAAACCAATAATATAGTAAAAGAGTAGAGAGGAGCTTATGATTGTAATGAGACTTTAACATAAGTCCCATCAGAGCCGAAGTTATACAGAGAGATTGGGTGATATTGGGGCATTAGACAAATCGATACTGCGATTTCAGTTTATCTTTTGTTCAACGTAATCTTCTGTTAAATTTAATGAAGCTAAGTCAATGTGTTGCTATTCAGAAAACGCAGTTGTGTATTTCGCTTTTTTCCGCAATTTTTGCCAGACTTTAACTTACATCTCTAAGTAGCGTTTAGAAAACTTAGCTTCGGTATCCCAAAGTAATTACTGTTACTCCCAGCCATCGTCACCATTTGGCCAAGTTGTATTAACTGGTGTCGTTCTTTTGTTTTTTCCTGCTAACAGTTGTTATTTTTGGCAGACAGCCTAAAAGTGCACTTCAAATTGAATTTTTTGCTGAGAAGAAATTCAATTTATTATGAAATGGTTGAAAAACCGACGAACACATGCGATGAGATTCTACATTTATCGGAGGTTAATAACCAGTTTCCTTTTTCTGTGCTTTTGTCGCTACCTTCTGCCACACTGAAGCCGTGTGATGTATAATGGTTGTTTACTTTCTTGGGTTCGCAATAAAATGTCATTTTGAGCAGTTTGTTTTGTTGACACTTTGTGGCTTAACAAATTGCTGACAACCAAAGTGGCTAATATTTATATTTTCAATATCTTTCAGACTTAGTTTTGCAAACCAATAAGAGTCCAAAATATTTGTCTTATGTAAAGAATTGTTATCTGTTACGAAAGTTTGGAAACACACTTTATTTCAATGGCAACTTTTGGGTAAATGAGAGGGCTCCCTTTTAGGTCCACTGGGGTGGCATGTAGTTTATTTGCAGATTGTTTCTAAAACTTAAGATAAGAATTTTTTTCCTGGACTATAAATCGTCTTTGATATAAGAATTATTGAGGCATTGGCATTGAATGCTAACCACAGCATTCAGGTCTATTAGCTACAGCGTCAGGACAGTTTTCAAAAGAAGATGCCCATTGTAACGAGCAACTAAAATAGTTAATGTGGAAACGAGTCAATATTAATTTATTTTACAAATTTTATCTTATATGAATACATTTTTTCGGATTTCAACTGGAAACTATTTTGAGCGAAGTACTTGAAAATAAGTGATTAACGGAATAACCTTTTTCCCGTCAATTTAGAAAAATTCTTGTGATGAGATAAGATTAACAAATTAGTAGAATTTTGGAATAGTAGTATGTACCAAAATATGGAGTGTTAATTAAATGTCCTCTTTTTTACATTTTATATTTTTTCTTATATTCAGAAAACCTTAGTTTAAACGTCTTCTGAAATAACGACTTCTTTACAGCATATACTGACCTGAAGGAGCAGTAATTTGTAATACAGTATGTTAGCATATGTATTACAAATTAAAGAAATTATCATTGATTGTACTCATAAAAGACAAAAGTAATTCAGAGTTACAGTTTAGAGGTAGGAAATTTAACGATGTCACTGAATGCTTGTTATAATCCAATAAATTTAAGAAAAAGATGATTGGCATAAGGAAATCCTTTCCAGTAGTAGTAGTTGAATATCAGTCCGTATATAATTCAAACCAGAAGAGACGTGACAAGTGCATACGATAGCTATCAATCCTAGCAATTGATTTCAATTCCTTAGCAATAAACAATTTGTCAATTAAAAATACGTATTTCTTCAGTTACTTTTTTAATAGCGTCGTATTTGCTATTATGCCTAGTACGGCACATACCTATATGTTCGTAGCTTTTAGACCAAATTCAATCAATTGTCTTTTTTCTTTTTTTTTTGGTGGTGACCATATCGATGTGCTGGCGAAGTATGGTTTTATGAAAGCATCCTCTCTTACTCAGGAATGTAAACTCTTGTGAGAGTCTTTCAGCCATTCTACAAATGAAATACATGTAGGCGTTCTGAACATAAGAAGATCTTCAAT
>JAHXMU010023197.1:87253-128227 GCA_019455685.1 Philornis downsi | reverse complement strand
TCCGCTCTCTGAGTGTCTTTTCTGCTGGTTCATTTCCTATTTGATTTTATTTGCGCTAATTAAACTCTGACATTATTCTTTTGCACAGTTTGTTTTGTATACGAATCACAGAGCGAAAAGCAAATTAAACTGTCTCTACAAGTGGTCAAAAGTTAATGAGAAATTTGCTCTTCCCTGGTGATATCTCTGCCCGCCCCCTGCTACTGTATCGTAAGAGTTATCCATTTTATAACGTTGATGCAAATGACTGTATGGGAGGATAAGGAAAATGCACTGTTTCAAGTTGTTTTAATATAACAAAAAGGATGTCATTTCAAAAGCGAAAAAACAAATAAAGAGCTATTTCCGTAAGGTCTCGCTTCGCCTTACAACTTAATGTGGAAAGTTTAATAAAACTGTGTTCGACACAGATGGCAGCAAATGAGTGGTTGGACATTTCAACTTAATTAGCTTTTAAGATCTATGATAAATCTAAGTTAAACCTTGTCATTATCATGTCCGATACTATGCAATTAGTCACGAGGACGAATTACACCAGTAAGTAAACTTTAAATTGTGATAAGTGAAAATAGAAAAGTGAAAAAGAGTGTTATATTTAGTATAGAGAAAAATTTGTTTAGCTTTTGTTTAATTAACTCGTATTTAATTAAATTTTCCTGTGCTAGAATTTTAGAAATTATATAATTTCCGAATAATGACAGACGTTTTCAAGAAAGAAATTTCATGTTTTACAAGAAACTCACGCTGAATTGAATTGAATTAATTAAGTAATGCCCACTTCAAAACTCTCCATATAGCAAGGCTCACATTTGGAGCATATTAACACTCTGTTTCTGCTTTACAAGTAAATAGCAAACTGCTCTATTTAACTTGGCAATGTAATCTATGGTCTTTCAAAATGAATTGATAATTTCTTGCATATGAATTATAAAAATAACATATTCATATTAAATTACTGATACGCATTAAAATAACAAAACTATTTATTATTAATAGACATCGAATTTCTCCAGATTTATGTTATGTGACTTTCATAACGGGACACTACACTAAGCGTGATTATTTTTATAAGTAAGTAAGTAAATGTTAACTACAATTACTGAAGTCCAATCAAATATGTCTAAATTCCTCATGCCTGGTCAAAAAATCACAAAATTTAGTACCATAATATAAGAGGTGTGGCAGGTAGGTAGGTAGGTAGGTAGGAATTTTGCCGCACCTCTTTGAAATTCTGTATCCCTTTAGTCTTCAACTCTTAGTTTTCAATTAGTCATACCAATTTTTGGAAGGACTGGAACATTTTTGTGAGTTCACAGAACACTGCCGTATTTAATTACAAGTGAAGTCACATACTACATGATGCCGAAATTATTCCTCAAAAATGGTGATCTTGCATGTTTTTCCGAGTATTTTGCTGAACTGTCACTACTCTTATATTTGCTTGCATATATTACATAATGTGTTAAGATATGCGATACTGATGTTGAATGAAACTAAATGTTTACTTGTAGGGAGGAATATATTGCAAAAATAATCGCCTAGTCCCCAGTAAAACCTATTCGGTAATGAGGTGCATAGTTTCATATTTTGTTAAATTCTAAAAGCCACAACAATAATTCAAGAGAAAAGCTGGCAGGTCACTTATCCCTTTCACATCAAGTAGAACATAGCAATTTTTCGAAACACATTGACTAATTTGTTTTACGTATGAATAATAATAATAAATAATGTGCTAATATTATGTAAATTATACGTAGAATAATACGTAAACGGGTTTTAAATATAGGGAGATTTTTAATTTTTACGTTTTTCAGGTTGGCAGCACTGGTTGGTAATGGCATCCAAACGTCATCTGTCAAAGTGAAAAGTGTACAGCGTACTCTGCCATTTCATCAGGGAAAGACGAATGACGATAACGTCTAATTTCTGGTGAATGGGCTTACAAAAGCTCAATGAAAATCCGTTGTTTTATCGAAAACTTGTGTTCAGCGATGAGGCTCATTTCTTGCTGAACGGATACGTACAAAAGCAAAACTGTCGCATCTGGAGTGATGAACAGCCAAATGCTATACATGGATTACCGATGCATCCCGAAAAAACGAAAGTCTGGTGTGGTTTATGGGCTGGTGGCATCATCAGTCCATTTTTCATAAAGGGCGACCGTGGAAGAAACGTTACCGTCAACGGCGAACGATATCGAGCCATGACACGTGACCTTTTTTTGCCCCAGTTGGCTGAGTTGAACTTGGTTGACATGTGGTTTCATGAGGACGATGCTACATACCACACTGCTCGTGAAGCAATGGGTATATTGAAGGATGAATTTTATCTTGCGATTTAACGCCTCCTGATTATTTCTTGTGGGGTTATGTTAAGTTGTTAGTCTATGTGAACAAGCCGGACGTCATTGAAGCCTTACAGGATAACATAACACGCGTTATTCGCGGAATACAGGCCGAAATTCTCAAAAAAGTGACGAAAAATTGGACATTCCGAATGAACATTTTGAGACGGAGACGCGGACAACATATACATGAAAGTATCATTAAAAATTAAATGACAGAGACCAATTTATCTATACCAATAAAAAATTTAATATATGATGAAAATTTAAAAAACTACCATTAAAAAATCACCCTTTATATTAATCGTAGTTAAAAAGCTAAGTCCAATCAATTGTACCTGGACACCGTATTGTCGATAGCAATAGCTCTCATTCCTCAGTTACATAATTTGCGGTGATGTATAAACTATTTATTTCCATAGAAGAGCAATGAACATAATAAGGAATTTTTGCCTCAACCAGTAAAGGATTCCACGACAATCAGTCTTTTGAACACCCCATCAATGTTGCTGATAAGTTCGATCTGCTTTGCGTCATCTAACAACTTTCTCTCCAAACACTTTAACATATTCTTGCATACTCATCTGACGCGGCCAATGTAATCTCTGTACTATAGTATGTTCAAATTTTTATAGTTTACAATTTATATGACATGCAAAATCTCTGTCGAAGGTGATATTTTGTATAATTTACAACATATTTTTCATCAGATGGCACAGATTAATGTGCATCATATGTTAATGTACGGGAAATTATTACGGCTTGCTTCTTTCACTGCCAGACTCACTTCAGTTTTTTTTTCAACGTTTAATTGACTGCTATATTTGTGGTTGATATCATTGGATCATTTGGGCTCAATCATTTCCGGTAATTACTTTACATTCGACTGGTGTAACGGTTACTGCACAACAGTTATCACGTTCAATTTATTCAATTGTAGAATTTGTAAGATGAGAACATGTCGGTTGTGCTTATTGTCATTTTATAGAAGATCTCCCTTTTAATACTTTTACATGTTTTGATGGAGCTTTTTGAAATTACTTTAAACTTGGACCTCATGTATGTTCACTTCGTTGCTTCCTAAACTGTTGTCCCTCTCGTTTAAAAGTACGATTGCCAATCTTTTCAAATCACCAAATTTTCTTGAATTATTTTGCGACACCCCCCGTCATATTAAAGCTTATCTGAGCGAGTTATTTCACACCCAAATACAGTCTTCACCAAAGTTGCGTTAAATCAGCAATATTATATCATCCAGAGTATCGAATTTAGGATTGAGTTTGTCTATTTGAAAAGGTGATGGATATTTTGGAAGCACTCAATTTATAATAACAAATTTTTTTGTGCGTCATACACTTGCCAATCTGACAGCCTTACAGAACAGCTGTATATTAAAAACCCAAGCGACTTACCTCCCGCCTCCGTTTAGCTGAACTTTTGTTTTCAGGAAGTTCTATTTCGTCGATAGTCAAGTTTGCTTGAAAATGTATTTATGCTTAAAGACACCGCAGGTGTTTACAAAAATATCACGTTTTCAGACTGTTGGCCGAAGAACATCTTCTCTACAGATATTGTTCCCAAAATTTACCAAAACGTTGTATAATTTCACGAGTATGTATAGCAAATTTAATTTGACCCTAGATATTGCGAATGAGTAATAATAGTTCTTAAGCAATTTATAAATAGTATTATTACTCATACTCGTATAATACGTGTTATAGATTTAATAGCCATAATTTTAATAGTCGTTAGATTGTGAATACTTCTCTGAGCTGAAAATGGGCTTGATATAAAACCATGTTCCACCAGAGTTTCTTAAATGTTGACTGACATCTTTCCCATCAGTTCGGTCGGTAAAAATTTCCATAGTTTTATACAAGTATAATATATTACACAACAAAGTAATTTGCATCAAGTATTGCCAGATTGGAGGCAGTGCTGGCATACTGGCATTTAGCGTGGCTAAGCTTGCCGGACGGGGCTTGGTTCTTGCCAGCAATCTGGACTTTATGACAGCTACAACAATTTTCATCATGCCGGACTAATGAGGATAAAAATAGAAAGGGAAAGCCCGAAGCAAGACGCATATGGCAAATACAATGCAACTCACACTCATTTCCATCACGACCACTCATACATTTGGCTGGAGTTTTGCCAAATTTTAGCCCACCCTCTAGGAATCGACAACGAATTCCTCCATGATATCTTTCGTGTAGGTTCAGATATACCGTTTCCAGTACCTCTATTTACCGTTAATTCTCCCTACTACCTTAACGACTTATTTTAGAGACAAACATTTATTTTGAGGGACGGTGAAAACTTAAATTTTATTCCTCGTCTTCCGTTTCACATTTGGTACAAATTTTCTTTGAATCCGATCAATGTGTTTGTTTTGCCATGCGTACACGACAAATTTAAAATTACTGATACTCATTTTTGTTGTTGTAAACGTAATTCTTAAACATAGTACTTTTGTTACATTTTTGAGATGCAACCTCCAATTGAAATGTAATAAACAAGTTAGTTCCTTAACATTGATATCCAATCATATATTGTATGAAAAAATAACTTAATATTATTATAGACATCTTATAGAATCATAAATAAAGCAATCAAATTCCTAGAATATGCTTATCCTTGTATGCACTACAACCAACTATTACAAAGTTAATTAATATACGTTCTTATATTTATTCTATATTTAACATCTTTATTATATTCATTAACTATTTTGGTTTCCGTAAAACCCCAAAGAAAATGCAAATTTATTGCAACTCAACACCTAGTTTTGTGAAATTCTTTCTTATCAGCAGATGTGAAGCTTTTGCACATCCGATATTAACGTACAGAATAAAACCAAGAGGGTTTAATGATCAACGAATTTATCGTCACCATCTTCATCTTCATTACGATACGATACGATAAGTTGAGAGACAGATGTTTGCATTTAGTCAGCAAAAAGGGTATTCGTTAAAGTGAGTGAACGAAAGGGATAATCGAATCGATTTCCAATCGCTGTTATGTTCTATTACAAATGTACAGCACATGAATTGCTAATTTTGGAATATTTTCCTCCAAAGTCAGCGGTATTCTAAATTATTTGTCTTTTGTTACTTAGTATTTGGTTTTCTTTCATAGTATTTTCCAATAATAAACAAAATTAATTTTAAATACGAATGAGGTTATTCAATTAATATATTTTTGATGTACAAACTCATCTAATAACATAACTAATATGGGAATTTAGATTGAACACAGTGTTTCGTTTGTTTAGTAAAATTAGTCATATTTCAACAATATGTTGGTGATTTGTCCAATTATATAGATTTCATTAAGATTTTATTTAAGAAAACATAAAGAAATATTTCTATAATTTGCAAGGAGCTTTCAATTTATGCAACATTTATAGTTGTGCAGCTCCTTTTTAAATTTTCATCATTTCAAATAAGTTGCTCTTCCTCCTGTGATAACACAACCTTTAAGCTTCATCATGCTCCTCCTCTTCTGATAACACAACCTTTAAGCTTCATCGTGTAATGTTATGCTAGCTTTTGGCTTTCACAGTCTCAATTCAGCATACCCGGGTGTAAAAAAATGCAAACGCAATCTATTTTAAAGGCATTAAGTATAACATTACTACACTCCTTTCTCGTATCCCCACCACTATCAGGACGGGATCCTCAATGCATTTTCTATATCAGGGAATGGTTGGCAGAAGCAAATGCCAGTATAAACGGAATAAATGCTTTAAATTATAGAATACGATACTATGATGCGTGCAGTACAATGTAAATTGGTGTGGCAGGATGAAGCAAAAGCAAAAGAAATAAAAGCAAGGGAAAACAGCAATACTGAGAATAAATTCAATTTATTGTCCCGCCTTAAACCTCACTTACGGAAGCAGAGCACAGACGGCTCTATACGGGTACTGACAGGCGTAGAATATATAATGATTGCTAATACCATATTTGAAACCATATTTGACTTTAGGTCCATGTCGTTTACAGAGATGATAGTGTTGAAATGTGTAAAAGTTCTAAAATAAATAAGTTACAAAGTGAAATTTAAAGACAAGGCTGGGTTAGTTCGAAAAATGAAAGCGAAATGTCGGGAAAAACAACAATGTTTATTGAATGTTAATAAAACTATATGTGGGAAAACATACGCGACTACTCAGAACTGCTTTAATTTTCTGGTTATTGTGCAATATATCTGAATTAAGTACTTGCACACACTTACTATATTCCCAAATAATGATATAAAAGATGTAATAATAGAAAAAATATGTTAATTCTTTCATTAACTAGCTGTATCTGGCTCCAAAAAATTTAATTTTATTTTATACAAATACACACATTTACTTCATTGCTATCAAATTTCGTTGGAAGCGTAATTTCCAATTTAACAATCATGTTAGTGTTGTCATAAGTGGTTAACGAACATCTCTCATTTAATTTTAACGATATGTAAAAATTTGCCGGAATCCCCTGTAAAAGGCTGCTATTTGGAATGTGTGACTACAGACACCGAAACTTGAGTGTGGAAGATAAAACTACACGATTAGTTGGAGAATATATTGAAGGCAGACAGGAGAAAGTGTGGCAAATTCATGTTGGTCAAAATGTCATCCAAGCACAACATTATTTGCAAGTCGAGCATGTTAGTAGGAAAAACAAAAGTACCGAAGTAATGCTGGTATAAACGTTTCAGTTACGATCGAATTTTTTTGGTAGTTAAAAAACAGTTAATTATTATTTCGATTAAAGTTGTAAAATTTGATCGGCAATTTTACAAAATGTTAAGCGTTACAGTTAAAATATGATACAATGATCTAAAACTTATTCAGGAACTTTGGAGGGATTCTTTTGTGTGGATTATTAAAATCTCAGATACTTTCTCCAAACTTGATGTTTCCTAATAATTACCACAGAATAGATGAGTTAAATTAATGATTATCAAATTGTAAATCAAATGGTAAACAAGTAATACTGGTTTCTGTCAAAGTGGAGACATTTCCTATAACACACACATTCTGTCAAAAAAAAAAAAGTATTAGAAATTGATAATTAAAAAGCCTATTTAAAGTGATTGTTTCAATTCTTTTTGTCACTAAATTGGCGCAACTGTCCTCAATGATGCAGATTGTGAGCTCTGCTATATAGTTTGTTTACGGAGCTCAATTTTGTCAGTTCAGATCGAGCGAGTTTTGCGATTTTTATAATGGATAATAATATCGAAAAAAGAATTTGTCTTAAATCACTGAAATCGCTTGAACTCTAACTTTAACAAAGTGCATGCATATGAATGATATAGTGTATTAAAAAGCGGTGTGGTGGAAGATTTTCATCACTCTAGTCGATCAATTAACTTTTCAATCAAAGTAAATATCGATAAATCGAGGTAAACGGTTTATGAAAATCGTCAGATAAGTTTGATAGAGATAGAGGTATCAAGGCGACTATTTCCAGAAGATCTAAGAGAACGGGTCAGTTCCTCAACGTATGCATTAAACTTATCACAACTTATGACGAAACATAGGTTTATAAGTTTGAAATTCAAACCAAGTAAAATTCTTGGGGATGATGATTTTTGGCATGAAAGAAAATGGGCTTTAAAAAAAGTAAATTCCCTAAGAAAATGCCAGATTTTTGGAATGAAAATTCTTCAATTTAGCACCATGGTAACTCACCGTCTCACAGGGCTATTGTTGTGAATGAATTTCTTGCCAAAAACTTAAGAAATTTCATCATATTTTCAATTGAAAGAAAACGTAAAAGAGAATTAGGGAAAGAGATCTGAAGTTTTTTCTGGAATACGAGATTGAAAGAGTGCTACATTTCGGAAGGGAACTACTTTGAAAATAGTGTAATAGATATATATAGGTATATTTTGGATTCGACTGACCAATTTCGAGTGCTTTTTTGACATATTAGTATAAATTTGTAAAATTAGACAAGATTACAGAGTTTCCGCCAACAAAATAATTTCAATATTATATATAAATTTCCACAATTCTAATTACGAGCGTTGGGTAGAGAAAAATACTGTTGTATAGGTATTTTCAGCACTGCTGTACAATTGCTTATGATTCTACGTATGAACAATTATTATGATATCAATCTGATTTCATATTTATCATTCGTATCGTTTATGCAACGTTAAAGCTATGCATCAAACAAAAGTTTATATCCATTATTATTATTTATTTATTTATTTATATATTTTTTTTTTTGACAGCGTGTTTTAATATACGCTTTTTGTTAGTATTTGCTTAAAAATAATCTCCATTTTTGTTTTTTCCCACTGAGCAAACAATAGTTATCAGCTCCTGAATAATTACTGTGAAGCCTCAAGTTATACAAACAATTTTGTCTCCTTCAAAAAACTATGATTTGCTTATATTACGAAGAGTCTAATATTAAATTTCATACTGCCTAAATTTAAGCAATTTTTTGCATTGCCAAAGGTATGCTGTGATTCAGTAGCACAATGTTTTTGTACATATCAGCAATAAATTTAAATATGCACAAATTTCAAATATTGCAAAGCAAAGTCAACAAATCAAGAATTATTTTAGAGAATATCAAATAATAAAAAATAAACCCTTAAAAAAATATTACAACATATTTACTTTACTCTATAATAATATAGATTTTTTTGACCAATATTCATCAGCGTTTAATTTGTTAGTTTGTTGATTTTCTAAACCAATTTATCATACAACTTTATCGTGTGGAAATGTATCAGTTAACTCGATGTTCATGATTCTAAGGAAATACATTTTATTTTACAAAAACACAAAATTTTTGTTATTTACTGTTAGTTTTCGCAAATAACAACCATGCTAGGGTAAAAAAGTTTTCTATACGAACATCCATTACTTAAATTTAATGAAATGTAGCAATTTCCTGGAACTTCATTGAAAAGCCTGCACTGAAATTTCGGTATCAAGGACACAATTGCATCTATTGATGAAGATGGAGTTGGAGGTAGTCGAGCCAAATGTGGCGAATTCAAATTGGTCAAAATGTCACGTAAGTGAATCGTTGAATGCGTATTTTTCTGCTTCATCTCAGAATACAAAAAAAAAAAAAACACATGACAACTAACTGACGAAAAAGGGGGAACAACAGCAATGTAATTCTGCGAAACAACTCAATTTGTGGCCGCAACAGTGAGTGTTTGCGTGGGCGTCTGTTACAGCTTGCTACATGTTTGTCAATGTTTGTGATGTAATCTGCGGTAGACTACAAAGTGTTGATTAATACGGCACGAAACTGATATCGGTTGGCCGTGGAAGGAGAATTTGAAATATTCGCATCATGTAGACTGGGGCCGCATTGCAGGACGGTTTAGTTTTCCACATTTAGTGTGCCCAGTAGAAGCAATGTGTTCTAATCCATTTTTTAGAATGCATTAAATAGTGATATATGTCATTGTTGTGGTGATAAATGAAAACAGTAGTTATGTATGTAGTGTTTTCAGATTAGGATAGCTTTTAAAGGATATCTAGTTCGGCACAGATTGTAAAAGGATGCATTGTTGTTAATAAAATTGACCTTAAAATTGAGAACTGTGATCTCTATATGAAAGCAGCATTGCTGTACATACTACATAACAAGGAGAAGAGAAGAGAGGCGCACTAACTAGTTAGATGGAAGAAGCGGTTATGGAAAGTGTGTGAGAGTAAGGAAATAGAACGGTACAGGGATAGAGGTGAAGCCGGAAAATTCTACCAAAAGATAAGAAGTACAGGGTATGAAACTGGGCTCTCTTCCTGTAATATCAGCGAGGAAAATCTGGTGAGAGATACTCAGAATGTGCCGCAACTATGGAGAGATTACTTTTATAAGCTCTTAGTTCCGAATGGCAGAACGAGTGATGAAATCACCCCAATTTTAGACGATGGCATAAATTGCGCAGCTCCGAGCCAAACAGAGATCAGAACAGCAGTATTGCAGCTTAAGAACAACAAAGTTGCAGACGCTGATAGCCTGCTGTTTAAAGCTAGTGACTTGTGAGCTGATAAACAGTCTGCACTAGCTCCTAAATATTTGAGTGTACTGTGTCCTGTGTTTAAAAAAAGCGACACAAGTGTTTGTAAAATCTATCGCGGCATCAGTTATTTACCCATTGCGTATAAGATCGTGTCGAATGTGATATGTGAAAGACTAAAGCCGATTGTAACTGAACTGATTGAACCTTATCAGTGTGATGAAGAATAAGCTGTATGAGCTATATGCCGACATGGACATGGTCAAACGCATTAATATACAGCGATTGCGTTGGCTGGGTCATGTTGTGCGGATGGACCCAAATGCTCCGGCATGGAAAGTTTTCGACAACGAACTTGATGGACGGCGTAGAAGAGGGCGACTAAAACTCCGTTGAAATGAAATACTATCGAAACTTGGTGTGACGAATTGGAGAAGAAGCGCAGAAGATTGAAGCGCTTGAAATTATTTTCTACGGGCGGTGTATAATAGATAAGTATTTCTATATAGTCGCCACCTAAGAAGAAAATGTTTACTTTGTGAAAAAATATTGTATCGAAGACTTTCAGAAAAGGGTAATCTGTTTGTAATGTACGAGTCTCCACATGTGATTAGTGCTTATTTAATGAGATCATGTTTTGTCAGGATAAATATTTTTCATTAAATTTTTCGTTAGTCCACAATAGTAATTGCTTGACCATATTATTCCTGTCCTAATTTCTTGGCTGATATCATTTATTTATCTATTGTTTTTGATGAGGTCAAGGGTAGACAAAATCTGTGGTCGTTGGCCAAATAACTTGTTTTCGTACTCATTTGCTATTTTTTCAATTTTGTTGATTTTTTCTTAATGTTCGAAGGGGCTGTAGTAACATCAGATTTCGACAAATAATTTTAATATCATCAGCTAAGAGAATTATACAGGTTGAGAAGATCATATAATAGGCTATTGCCCAGCCGTTGGCCTCAGTTGTTCTACAATGAATTGACAAACTCATTGCCTATACTTAGTGACGACCTCGAGTCGACTGGTACCGTTCCGGAAAGCATGTGAACTTTCAAGATTTACCATTGGCTTCAAATAATTTTTACAAAACTTTTCTATGTCAGTAGCTGTATAATCGACTAAAAATTGATGCGAGTTTACCTGTAGACTTTTGCTGAAACTTCAGTCTTTTTGTTATTTAGTGGTGTTGCTGTTTTATGTTTTGCCTTCAGAAACTTGGAGCATTATGCCGTCCCACATAGTGAGAGTGATAAACGAATCATTGAAGATACTCTAATGCTATATTGCGTGCTCTTGGTAATATCGTCATTGATCGAACTCTTTCTCTTTCTGTGAATCTTTAGGAGTGTCCTCTGAACGTTCTGTAGAGGTAATTTGTCATGAAAACTACTCCGCAAGTTCTTCAAATTCTTTGAGATTGATTATTGATTGTTTCCAGTTTCTCATCAATGATTTTATTTCCATCAACTATTTTATGCTCAATTCATTTATTTTTATAAGACCCGAAAGCAATATTCAATCAAAAATGTGTCTTACTAACACCAATCTGAACAAGAAAAGAAGTCGCATAAGAGATGATTTTGGTTACCACCAATTTGCTAAATCTATCCACTGACATAGCTAAGTGAATCAAGAAAAAGTAACTGCCTAGGCCTGGTTACGTTTTGCGGATAGACGTAAATGTTCTAGCATGAAGACTCATCGTAAATGAACTAGATGGGTAACGCGTAAGAGGCAGTCAAAATTTGAATAATGTTTATTACCGCCACTGTCGTTTACTTGTTGTACAAATGTTTTTATTTGTACCGTACTTGTCGATAAGTTTCGATGTGTTGTCGCTAACTTTCTATTAAACCAGTGTCGGAAGATAGACAAAACCTAAGTGGATCTAAGCGCGTCGTCCTGAGAAAGTTGATGCTGTTTTGGCAATCACAGCTTTTATATCTTTGCTTTAACAAATATCATATAAAGATCCCGTAGTACATAATTCCAAGTTTTCAAATGATTGGCGCTTGGTTTTCATACCAAAAAGTTAGTACATTTTATAAAATTTTGTTTCATAATGTATACTTTCTAATGAATTTATATAATTTATTTGTATTCGAATAGGAATTTAAATACTCAAATATAAAACATAGCAATAACGAGTTTTGTATTTGGTATTCAAAATCCAGTGAAAACTGGGCGCCCAGAAAAATTGTCTTAACAGTGTTAATATATTTTATAGTGGCATGATTGAGAAGAAATACAGAAGATCAGGGTGCTTGAATTTCATTATCAATTGCCGTCTATAGAAATGAGCAATTAAGTATGCGTAACTGAGCAAAGACATACAAATATCGCTTCAAATATTTTTTTAAAATACAAACGATATTTGAATCCGCTAAAGCCACTCATATGTTAGTTCATTCTTACAAAATTTCATAACGTTATCTAAAGTTTTTTTGAATTCTCGTGCAAATTTGCACTATTAGAAGCAACGGTCTTAAGTTTGGTCGACGTCACATGGAGTCACATTTAGTATAGCCAAGAAATATATAGGAAGTAGGAAGAATGTGACGAATATGTGAAATACACATTATAGGTAAATTCATCCTTAGCTAAGCTTTAATAGAATTTTTGGTCTCTGTCAAATTCGGAGGAAAAATTTATCTTTTGTAAGCATAACCAACTGTCAAGCAACACATCAGAAATTGGAGTAACATGACCTATTAACATCTGATACAGTTATGTGCAAAATTTATACAGTGTTTTTAGCAAAATTTGTATATTAAGATACAGCTACCATACCTAATAAGGTTCATACACTTTCATCCAGCCAAATTTTACTATTTGTTCATTATTTTGCTACTTACTGGTTGAACTGCAGTACGGTACTTCGAGCCGGATCACTATTAGCAAAAATTCTTTGTACATTAAGGCTTAGTTACCATGATAAAGAGACCATTGTATTATATTGGTTGAGCCAACTGTTTCCTTTCGTAAAGACCATGCAAAAACAAATTCTCTTTCATTTTACGACTGTGATATAAAAGGGCTTCCTACGTTCAGTAAGCTTACATGAATTCTGTTTTTAGATTTACTGAAAAAGTCTACGGCTTAACGATGATTTGGAATGATAGTTTAAGAAGCTTTTGCTAGACTTGCGATCGATCCATTACTCGAAATGTCCGGCAATTCATCGATATGCCCGCTGCTCAAAGACTGATAATCGCAGTTACTAACCATTGCACCAAGGCTGTCAATATCAAATCCATGTACAAAGCGCCGTAATAAATATCTTATAAAAGTTGATAGGGTCATATTGACCGAAAAATCGTAAAATAAATTGAAGCAGTAGGAGAAATTGTTCACTCCCTATAAAAAAAATTTAAAGAATTTCTTAGGCTGTTTTGAATTTTAAGTGGTAACTATTTGAATTCTGCAAAGGATGTTGGTAGTTGCAGGTACTCAATTTTACTATTTCTATTAAATTAAAATTTGAATATATCTTAATTGGAAGACACGACATTGTCTCATTGGTCGTTTAATCAACTTTTGAAACTAATTTAAAATCTCGTCAAAATTTTCAGAGCTTAAGAGAAAGAAAAAGCAAAATCCACTAACTTTGTTAGCCTTTGTCAATACATTTGCAAAATCTCAAAAGGCACTGCAACAAATACACTTATTAGAGCATAAATAACTACAAAGTTTGCACACAGTAAGAACTGCAGGACACACAACATGTGTTGTTTCTCTTGCGGGCTAAGAACTACGGCTTACTGGCCATTTATTTAGTTGCATGCCATCATTTTAAAGTTGTGTGTTTAACATTTCTTGTAGATATTTTCTGGATGCAAAGTTGCAAAGTTAAACAAAGTAGTTGGTAAAATTTTTTCTTGCACGTTTTTTGTGGAAATATTTTACTGGAATATTGACGAGAACGTAAGCACATGGCACATGAAACATATTGCTTTGTTATCTGTTTGAAAAAATGAGTTACCAATTTTGTTTGGTATTAAGTAACGCCAAGATTGCATATTTGGCTAAAATCAGTTAGTTGAGTGAAAGTATTATTATTATTGTAATGCTTTATTTAACGCAGTATGTTTACTATTAGTGTGCGTGGCTTAATGTTTTCCTGATTCCCCAATTTTTTTGATATTCGACTGAACAAACGTTAGCGTTTGTGCTAAGGGGGAAGGAAGGGACGATTGGTATCATGGATTAGAGAAAGAGTTTAATGAAAGTGGTAGACGTGGATTCCAATTGACCTTCAGCGAAAGACTTATGTAGGAAGAGAAGATCAGATATTAAATCCCAAAGGATTACAAATGGTGGAGAGATCTTTGAAGGCTGCAGACCATACCTTATCATATAACGCTTATAGAAGGGTTGATGAACAACGGAAGTTCGGTTCACATTGTAATATATAAATTTTAATATAGAATTCGAAATGGGGATAGCAAATGGCTTCTCGCCAATGTGTGATGCAAATAACTTTCCTCTTTAAAATTTATCTTTTATCGTACTCTATAGTAATTTGCAGTTCAAATTAAGTACATTTCGAAGTACAATTTGAGTATTAAGTAATTTAATTTCAAATTACACAGTACAACAGCCAATCTGGGGGGTGAGAAATTCCAAGTCAGAGTGATGGTACTAGGTCAGTATAGTAAAATCCTCAAAGGGTTTCGCGTTCGTATGTGTCAGTTTTTTTTATGACCTTTTACATTTTTTCCTTATCTTGATGTTTTTTCGCTTAGTTGTAAAACTTTGGCAAAAACGTAGTTTGACATAACTCGAGAAAGACTAGTTCGATTTTGCTGAAACAAATTGAGAAAAATTAAGAATTACATTTCCTTTAATCCATTCATACACTGTTTCTCTACCAAATCAACATTTTTTTAATTTTAAATTTAATTTTATAAAAAATTTTTTTTAACATTTATTTTTTTTTTTTTAATCATAGAAATCCCAAACGAAAAAAAAGTAAGGCCACATAACCTATAAACAAAATGCGACATAGATCATAGAAATCGATTTACGCGTTCTGCTTTTATTCAAAATTAAGTAAAGGTATGAATTTCAAAAATTTGCTCGAAATATGCTCAAAATTCCTTGGAAAAAACATTGATGATTTTTTTTATGATTCTCAGAATTAAAAAAAAAGTAATAAACAAAAGGTTATTTGATTTTTATGGTTGCTGTAAAAAACTGAAAAACGGTCATAAATGTGCGCGGACAATTAAAAGGAAAAAAGGAAAGTGCACTTTTGTAATTATTTGGGTTTTTTCTGTTGGCTACCTGCATGATTTTTTTACACATATAAATATATAAAATATATATATAAAATATATGTGCTTTTTGTGCGATTGGGACACACGATTTTCCGGTGACCAATATGCATGCCACGGATGGAAACTCAGAGAGCACAGCAGGTTACAAACGGCCAATATTATTCGTGAGCCTCTGGTACCGAAGGAGAAGATATTGCTGCCTCCACTGCATATTAAACTTGGAATTGTTAGGAATTTCATCAAAACTATCGCCAAAAGAGATGAAGTTTTCTTGTGTTTGAAACTAATTTACCCGAGACTCAGCGAAAGTAAAATTAAAGAAGGTAAGTTATAATATCACATTCATTTCCCATGATTTCCCATCTTTACAAATTCATTTTTTCCAATCAGGCGTACTAAATGGTCCAGATATACGGAAGCTGATTAAAAGTGACGCATTCAACAATATTTTGATTGACGCTGAATTGGATGCATGGCAGGCAATCAAAGAAGTAATAGAAGGCTTGTTGGGAAAGCATCGTTCTACCAACTACGATGTTTCTGTCGCAAGTATGTTAAGATCGTTCTCGGAAATTGGTGTCCACATGTCCTTGAAAATCCATTATTTACATCATCATCTGGACTACTTCAGCAAACAATTGGCTACCGAATCTGATGAACAAGGCGAACGCTATCATCAATTTGCTATGCCATTTGAAATGAGTTAATACTGATTTTTTATTTTTTCAAACTCATTTTAATAAAACAAAAACTTACAGATATAGAGGCAAAAAGTCGCCGAGTGGAATAATTGCGGAAATTTGCTTTCAGGAGGTTCAGAAGGGCCAGCAGTGGAGTCACACATTAACATTATGTGTGGTTCAGAAACTGATGACAGCGATGAATGCGATGCCAATAGTCTCGAACAACCACGATCGAAAAAGTCTAGGCAATATTTATTAAAATAAATAAAAATAAATAAATAAAATAAAAATAAAAAATTATAAAAATGTTTACTTTATTTTTTTAGTAGTTTATGGCCAGAAGTCTGGAGTTATTGGGGAAAATTTATAAAAAACGCGATAAATGACACTTTTTTGAATAAAACCAAATATCAATATTCTTGTCAAAATGGGATACCTTCACTTAATTGTAAATAAAAGCAGAACGCGTTAATCGATTTTTATGATCTATGTCGCATTTTGTTTATAGGTTATGTGGTCTTACGTAAAAGTTGTGTTATTATGTTGATGCTCGAATGACAACTGTTCTTTATTGAATTGTTTATATGATGCTATGCATGACATTTGTTTAATACTAGAGATGCCATATACAACATTTTCCCCTTAAGTTATGTATACAGTTCATAAATACTTCATTATTCATTTTCAAAATTTAGTTATATTTTAAATGTAAATTTTACAAAGTTCTTTTTCGTATCCATTTTGAGTTCCGGCGTAAAGTGGTTCCATCTTCAAGCTCTATCCATAGCGATCGAGGAGTATCATGGATCTGTGTCACCATACCTTTTTTTTGCTTTGGTACCATACCTTTTCTCCTCTGACAAAATTGTTTCTACATTTTGCGTTTTTATCATAATACTGCTTTGATTTTAATTGCTTTGATTTTATTTTGTCTGATATATTCGGTATTACCTTCGGTTGAAAAAGCTCAGTTTTGGCTGGAAGTAACGTGCGTGTTTTTCGACTCATAAGCAATTCGGCTGGAGAAGCATCAATTTCCTTTAATGGTGTATTTCTGTATTCCAGGAGAGCAATCCAAATTTCTTCTTTTGATTCGGAACATTTTTTTATTATATTTTTAGCAATTCCAACTGCTCGTTCTGCAAAACCATTTGCCTGTGAGTACCCTGGGCTTGTTGTAGTAAGTTTTGCTCCAATCTGGATACAGAACTTTCTGAATTCGTATGAACTAAATGGCATGTTATCAGATACAATTTCCACTGGAATTCCGTGATTAGCGAAACACGTCTTTAAATGTTTAATGCATTCATTTGCTGTTTTCGACGACATCGGTACGATGTCTAAATATCTGGAGTAGTAATCAGACACCACTAAATATATTTTTGAAGAATACTCACAAATGTCCATTCCAATCTTATTGTATGGTAACGATGGAATTTGATGTGAAATCATAGGTTCTTTTATATTGGAGCAACGATTTTTCTGACAAACTGCACATTTTGTAATTAAATTTTCAATATCTGTGTTTATTCTGGGCCAATACACCAAATTTCGTGCCCTTTTCTTAGTTTTTTCAAGGCCTAAATGCGAGGAATGTAATTGTGATAATATATCTTTCCGTAAGCTCTGCGGTATAATAATTCTTTCATTGAAAAAGAGGACCTCATTATCCATAAAAATGCTGTTTCGAAGTTTCCAATAATATTTTTGCTCGTCCGATAATGCATTGCAATTCTTTGGCCATCCATCAATCAGAAACTGTTTTAACTCTTTGAGACATGGGTCATTATTTATTTCGCTCTTTAAGCTATTAAGACGTTCCTCAGTAACGTTAACCGTGTGTACGAACTCGTTTAAATCATCAATTTCCATTGTTTTTTCGTTTTTATCAAAATTTCTGGAAAGCAAATCTGCTACATACATATGCTTTCCAGGGACATGCACGAAGTGTAAGTCATACTTCAACAACAACAATTTCATTCTCTGGAGTCTGCTTGAGGGTATTTTACAAAAGTCTTTTTTCATAATTTCAATTAGTGGCTTGTGATCAGTTTTAATTGTTACTCGATGGTCATATGCGTAATAATGAAATTTCCGACAAGCAAACACGACGGCCAGAAATTCTTTTTCTATTTGGGCGTAGTTTACCTCTGTGTCAGTTAAACTTCGTGAAGCAAACGAAACAGGCTTTCCATTTTGCATTAAACAACAACCAATACCAAATTTGGACGCATCTGTTTGAATAGTGATTTCTTTCGTTTCATCAAAAATTTTAAGCGTTGGGGCGTTTGCAATCAATTTTTTAATTTGCTCCAAACAGTTATTATGAGTTGGTTGCCATTGAAAAATAACATAATTTTTTAATAAGTCCCGTAATGGTTTAGAGATGTCTCCGAGCTCAGGAATGTAATCTCGAATATAGTTAATCATCCCAAGCAGTTTCTGTAAATCTTTTTTGTCTTTCGGGGTTTCAATCTTCATTATAGCTTTAATACGGTCGGGATCGCATCGTATTCCTGCATGTGATATAATTTTCCCCAAATATTTAACTTCAGATACTTTATACTGTATTTTATTGATATTAAATTTTATATTTAACTTGCGTGCTCTTTCTAATACTTGTTGAAGAATTTTGTCGTGTTCTTCAGAGGTATCTGCAGCGATAAGTATGTCATCAATGAAAACCACCACATTCGGGATATCCTCAAAATTACGTTCGTTGTATTTTTGGAACACCTCCGGGCCAATTTTAATACCATATGGTAAACGTTTAAAACGATAGCAACCAAATGGTGTATTGAATGTACAAAGTTCACTAGCTTTGGGGCTCAGACCAATCTGCCAGAATCCTTCTTTTAAGTCCAGTACGGTAAAAAATTTTTTGTTCGCAATACGTGATGCCAAGGACTCAAATGACGGAATCGTGTGGTTTTCGAATAAAATATCATCATTTAAATTCTGCGGGTCTATACATAAACGCAGTTGACCCGTCTTTTTCTCAACAATAACTAAATTTGATGCCCTTTCTACAGGGCCATCTACACGTTCAATTATGTGTCTTTCAACCATTTTTTGCAACTCATCTTTTACACGTTTGGTTAACGACAGCGGAATTCTTCTGGCTGGTTTAACAACTGGAATAGAATCTGGTTTAGTTTTTATATCAAGATCTTGCACAAAACATCCCAAAACTTCAAAGACATCTAAATTTTGTTTAATGAATTCATCTTCCGATGGATTATGAATAGCATTAACTCGTTGAATTAAATTTAATTTTTCGCAAGCATCTAGACCTAATAGAGGTTCGTATGGAGTGTCCACAACATAAAACTTTAGCAGTGTTACCTCATTTCTACACATAACCACAGATGTACAAGTGCCTTTGAATTCTAAGTCTGCCCCACTGTAACTTTTAGGAGGAAATCCATCACAATGTAAAGGAACATTTTTAATGTGTTTTAAGTATCTCTATGGTAGAATATTGACATCAGCTCCAGTATCCAACTTAAAATTTATTAAGCAGTCTTCAACCCGAAGAAGCTCATACCACCTTTGCCTATTGCCATTGTTAATGCTATGCAGTACGATGTCATCATTTTCTCTTAGCAAATCAATATCTCTTGCCAAATCACTTTCTCTTATTTCACGCACTCTCTGAGAGTAGCAAGCCACACTGAAATGGTTCATTCGACCGCAGTTATTACATTTTTTTCCAAATGCAGGGCACTTTCCGTATGTGTGTGTGCCTTTACAAAATTTGCAGTTTGCTTTACTTGATTCTACCGCTTTATGCTTCAAATTATTTGTTGAAAAATCTTTTGTCGAATCTTTGTTTCCGTTATTCGCCCTATATTCGTTATGTTTAACAATATCAACGGCTGACGAAATATGTTGTTGTCTTTGCATATCGTGTGCATGTTTATCTGCTAACTCCGAAGCCCGGGCAATTTCTATTGCCTTGCTTAATTTTAGGTCGGCCGTTTCCAACAACTTTTTTCTGAGCTTATTACAATTTGTTCCCATGACAATATTATCTCGTATCATTCGATCACTTTCTGCATACCCAGCTCTTCACCGGTTTCCTTAAGTCCAAAAGATATGACTCAAATGGCTCACCCTCCTGCTGTTTTCTGGAGTTAAACTTAAATGCTTCATACACTTCATTTTTCTTGGGAGTACAGTAACCTTGGAATGCCTCAACTACCTTGGAAAACAACTTTTTAACATCTTCTGTGATATCTAGTATGTTGAAAATTTCGATGGCTTCTGGTCCACAAGCATTTAAAAAAATACCAATTTTTTGTGCTTCTTTTCTTTCTTCCAACTCAATGGCTATGGCAAATATATCGAAGTTCTGCTTAAACACACGCCAATTTTCAGATAAGTTGCCCTCGAATCGTAGTGGATCTGGCCTGCGTACATCAAATGAATTACTTGCGTGTCCCTCATTTGCCATCTCGTAATTCTCGCTATCATCCAAATCTTCCAATTTTTCTTTTTTCGCTCCACCTCTTGTTAGCACCATTTAAACCGACTGCGCCATGTGTTATTATGTTGATGCTCGAATGACAACTGTTCTTTATTGAATTGTTTATATGATGCTATGCATGACATTTGTTTAATACTAGAGATGCCATATACAACAAAAGTTATAAGACTTGACACTTTTTTCCGTTTGGGATTTATATGATTAAAAAAAAAAAAATTTGACAAAATTTTCTTCATAAATTTATTTATAATTGCAAAAATGTTGATTTGGTAGAGAAACAGTATATGAATGGATTAAAGGAAATGTAATTCTTAATTTTTCTCAATTTGTTTCAGCAAAATCGAACTAGTCGTTCTCGAGTTATGTCAAACTACGTTTTTGCCAAAGTTTTACAACTAAGCGAAAAAACATCAGGATAAGGAAAAAATGTAAAAGGTCATAAAAAAAAACTGACACATACGAACGCGAAACCCTTTGAGGATTTTACTATACTGACCTAGTACCATCACCCTGACTTGGAATTTCTCACCCCCCAGACAAAAACCCCAAAAATGTTCCACAGTGTTATTACAAATAGGTATAAACGCTGTAAATTATACATCGCCTTTGATCATATTACCCTGATGTGATTGTAAGAGATCCACTTTTCATCACCAGTCCCCGTCCACTTCAGAAATGGGTCGATATTTTGCGATTCAGCAGTGATTTGCAAATGGAAATTTTTAGTAGCGTTATCTTATGTGGTGCTCACATAGCGAGCTTTTTTTATATCCAGCCTTATTCGAGAGGTTCAAAATATTTTTTTATGTAAAATTCGGGACAGGCTTGATTGATATTTTATATATTATTGATATTTTCGACAATTAATCAATTCAATAAATTCATTTTTGACTTCAAAATTGCCATAATGAAATCGACGAAATCAACATTGCGTATGATTGACTGTTACAGTATTACGCCTATAAACACCATATACAACTTTAGCCGCCACCTAGCGTAGCCCGATGGCGTTGTTCGCTAAATCCATCTTTAGTAAAAATAATGGTTTTCCGCTTTCTGGTTCCTATGTTAGGTTTTGGCCTTACTTGTAAGCGAATGTAGACAGTAGACAAAAGACAGACCAAAAAATGTTTGGTAATATTCACACTGTATTTCTTCCCTGGATACTCTTATCCTAGAATGACACATTTTGAAGTTAATTCCCTTAATGATTTCCTTGACCAAAGACTTGGAAATTTTTTCTTTCTGTTATATTTTAATAAATGATGCTTACAACCCCACTTTATGTCCAATAACAAATTCATATAATATAATATTTCTTGTACTACAGCATAGCAAAATATTAAAATTCTCATAAAATAACTTTAAAATGGTATTGCTATAAATCAAAATATTATGCTGGTTTATTTGCTAGAAAGCAGCAACAATCCATATTCCGCCATCTTTCATATTTTCAATTTAGCTGCAGTTCTACAGTCATATTTCTTGTACTTTATGTTACCGACCAAATGCTCATATTCATATTTGTCATGCCATATCCTGGTGGGGGGAAAAAATAACACTTCGCCTCGTGGTACTTCAAATGTTAGCTGTCGTTTTGCATTTACTAGGTTTTTGCTCAAATACTCGTACGATTTAAGGTTTGAATTTGAACCAGAAGAAGGCAGAAAGGAGTCATACGTTATAACAAAGATAGAGTAAGAAATCATCTTTGCATTGCACTTTATATTTATCTGCAATTACACTTGTGACTCGATTTCACTGCCATTTCGAAAAATGCACAAAAAGTAGTAAACGGAATTTCCTGGGATAGAAACTACAATTTTTGTTAAAGCTTTTCCGTTTTTCCCCATAAGGTTTATATTCAAATATTAATCTCGATTTAAATGATTCAGAAGCAAAATCGATCCTCGTCTATAAATTTTTCATAAATTTGACAGTCAATTAAATTGCCAGTGGCATAAATATGTATTTAGATATTAAATTAAGGCTCTCATTACCATAGAAATTTGTTAAACCAATCAACGATATCCTTTCAAACTTTAAACTCAATTTCAATATATATGTGTAAGTGAATCCCTTAGTTAGCTGTATATGTGGTGGCATCGAAAGTGGCGAGAGCAAACTGCAAAATTTATAGGATAAACTGGTATATAGTAAACACAAAAATGCAATTCAGTAAGAAAACACTGTGGTTTGGTTGCGAACTCTTAGCATTCGTTTCAGGTACTACTATTTAAAGTTAATGCGTGGTTCCTACAATACTGACATCAACATACCAATTCCAAAAAGGCAGCAACTGATATTAAATCAGGAGCTAAATGCAACTGTAACTAGATGTGCTTTCAAGGAAAGAATACAGAAGGGAAAGGGAAAATAGGAGATTTGGTGTGGCATACGCTTGGCTGCCCCAGAGAAAAAGCCATTAAATCAGGAACAGGTTTTAGTCGGTGATGATATGGATGCATCGCAACAGCGGGAACTTATGGAAATATACAATACATATACAACCTCAAAATCCCTATACTAAAAAATATAAAATATAATTTTATGTTATATTAATTTTATATTATTAAAATATAATTTTAAAAATAATACATACATGATACTAGACCGGATTTCCATACGAAACAAGGGGCTTGTGCGTACAATTATCTGGTTATAAGTATGTATTACATATTACCTATTACATGTTACTTATTACCTATTACCTATTACCCATTATCCATTACCTATTATCTATTACCCATTACCTATTACCTATTACCTATTACCTATTACCTATTACCTATTACCCATTACCTATTACCTATTACCTATTACCTATTACCCATTACCTATTACCTATTACCTGTTACCTGTTACCTATTGCCTATTACCTATAACCTATTACATGTTACCTATTAACTATTACCTACTACCTGTTACCTGTTACCTATTAGCTATTACCTATTACCCATTATCTATTACCTATTACCTATTACCTATTACTTTATACCTTTTATCTTACGTCTTATACCTTAAATTATAATATCTTTAACACACTATTCCCTGAAATCTTATGTATATATACACATTAAGGTAGTTTTATTAATATTTATTTCCTCAAATTATCCTTTCAAATCGCTGTTGCTTTCTTTGCCACTGAATAAATATATTTTTCGTCTTTGTATAGTAAATCTTCATTTTAGCATGTTGAGCTACAAAAAGCCAGCAAAATCAACAACCAGGAATTGCAGCGACGTAAGGAGATAATGTATGTATATTAATATTATTTTAACTTTACACATAAATAAAACTTAATGTCTGCAAAAGTGAATGTGAATAATACAATTAATATTAAATTTATATTTTTAGTTGTAGATGAGAATTTTTGCTTGACATGTTTGGCAGAATGAATATCCTTAAGTGTTTGGGTGTTGTTTCGAAATTCCTGAATACAAGGAACTAATATGAATCATTTGCATAAGAAAAGAGCTGCGTTTTCTGTCTTTCATTATGCTGGTTTCATGTAGCTTTGAAAAGTGTTGGCTAATAGTATTAGTCTTGCGCTTGAACAAGTATTTATGTAGACAATGAAAGTGGAAAATTACACAAATAGCTCTTTCCTATGTGGTCGATGGTTGATGTTCCATGTAATAAAATCTGTACACTGTTTGTATAGTTTAGAGGAAAGAAAGTTAGATAATGTAATCTGGCGATGTTAAACTTAAATTAAACATAAATGGCTGGTGGCTGGTACTGTCATTAACGCCTTACATAGGCCATTCATCGCATTCGGCTCATGCTGTAATACAAGCAAATTTAAGAGGTTTAAGTACTTCTTCTATACAGAGTCTTGACGATATTTGTATAGCTATAAATGTGAATTTAATTAAGCAAAAGTTCATTCTATGTGTAGCATACTTCAAGGCCTAGAAACGTGGTAAACATACAATGTGTTTTAACTAAAAGTAAAATACCACCGACGGACTTTGTTGCCTTAGTAGTTTATGTGGCTCTTCCATATGCGTTAGTTTCAAATTAACAGTAAAATTTACTCCACAACCAAAACCAATATGACAGCTATTAAAAGAAGGTGTCATAAATACTTTCCTGAGCAGCAAGTTTGTCACAAGCAATGTTATAAAATGTTCATATGTAGTAAAAAATATTGGTAGATTTTGTTAAAGAGAGCTTAGAAATACTTTTTAATGACATGCTTGATGTTGAGCATTATGGATTTCAGCTCACGGAGCAATTTTGCTGAACGTAATTCTATTTAATAAGAAGTAACCTTTACGATGTGTAGCTTTAATATGAAGCAGTAGCCACAGAATTAGCATGTTCAAAGAAATTTGTTTACAATGTGATTTGAATTTGCTGGAAATCCTTATAGAATTTTTCTTGAGTGACGCAGAGTCATGAGGTATACACTTTGACATGAATAGTATTAGTGTCAAGGACAGCATTGCCACAGTCAGCAGGGCAATATAATAAAATTTTGGGATTCTTATTTTGGTTATCGACACAGAACCATACGAAAAAAAGAACAAAAAAAAAAAAAAGACATTTTTCTGTAAAGTCCTGCATTCGTAATGGGTGTTCAACCATGAATTACTAAATAACTTCACTGCTACAGTTACTTGCAATTCATATTGGTGAATAAAAGGCAAAAGCTTCAAAGCTAATAAATAACAAACGGATACCACGCAAATTGATGTTTTTCGCATATGTCAGGAACAAACTTCATTGCTTTGCAATGCTGGACAGCCACAATGGGAATAAATTTTCAAAGTACCGTATGTTGAAATTGTGAAGTGATCGGCAGTTATTATTATTCGTCCAAAACTCTAGCGGCCGTGAAATCGATACTGTTGGGAACTTTATGAATTAGGATTCCGATACTACTAGAGTCCTACTTACATTGCTACAAATAATTTGTATAAGTTTTCACTTTGAATTATACTTGAACCAATTTCTTGGTATTGTCTTGAGGAACTTCACCGCATAACTCAGATTGCTCGTCATCGACCATACAATTAGCATTGATGATGTAATTCTGTACAAATATAATACTTCGATGACAAAAAATGCATGTTATCCAATAAAATCTCCGTTCAAGTTTAATATTTGTCTTTGGATATTGAATTCAAACCTGAAAATACCTCCACGATCTTTTTTGATTTAAAAAAATGCACTTGTTTCCCCTCCTTTTCCAGAACTGCTAGCTGCTGTGAGAAAAACGATGATCTCCTGAACCATGTTCTTATGAATTTTTGTGGTGATATCTTCTTGTTCGTTACATCTTTCTTCGCTTGAGAAATTTATATACTCGTCTTTGGATTCTTCGGCTTGGCCAAGGAGGATATATCCCAAAGACGACGATATGTCCGCCGAAACTATTGTTGTTTTCCTGCAAAAATGTGTTGATGGTTAACAGAAACGCTTCAGTGGTAGGCTGTTCAATAAGTTCTGATTTTGACCACAACTAGATTAATTTCCAAGAGCATTAGCTGACCATATTTGACCTAGATTGGGAGCTGTGGGTTGCTTTTGAAATCATCTTTACCAGTTTGAGAATTTAATGATCCAAATAAGAAGAGTGTGGAATTTTTGGAAAATTTCGGAAAAGGTTGGGATACGACGGTTGTATAAGATTGAAAACCGGCGAATATATGTTCGGCAATCCAGTTTACTGATTATCAGATCAGATATCAGATTATTGCAATTGATTTTTTTGATATGGGTTTATTGTAAAACAGCTGCTATAGCAGAACGAATTTCCTGGAAGTTCATTGTTATTTCTCATTATTTGTCCATACAACTAACACCGACCCACCCCTGGAAATGTTTGATGTATAAGAAAATAATGATTTCTTTATTTTAAATAAAACTTTACTCTTTTCGATTTTGTGCTTTATCATTCTCATTGCCGATGATTTTTTTCATTCAAAGCATCATTTTGTTACTTTTTTATGAAACAAGAATTAAATACAATGTACCAATATTTTCACAAAATTCTTCTACAACTTTATTGTTGATATTTATATTATAATCTCTCGCTGCTTACTTTTTTTTGCGAAAAGCCATGATATTCCACACATGGTGCAGAAAAACTTTTAAAATACTGATGGTAGTGTGATTATTTTATTTTGCGTCATGTCTTTTCAATTTGTTCCTCTTTTTCCTCTTTTCTTTCTTTTTTTTGCGAGTGCTGAATCAACTCCATCATCGCTAGGTGTATAAAATGTATTTATTCTGCGCTTTTTATTCGTTCTATATAGAGTATTGCGATATTTTTATATGTTGTCAGTCACGAAGATAACAAATAAAATAACAAAGAATAACATTTTCCTTAACTTTACATATGCGTGAAAATAATGGCTATGACATGCTATGGCATACAAATATTTTATGCGTGTACTGTGTACATCGGCAGTTTGATACCAAAGAGGAAGCCAAAAAAAAGGAAACTGAAATTAAATGTATTGAACTATTTCATTTGTTGTATTTACACAGAGTGCTTAATAACAGATATGCTTCTTTTTGGACATATTTTGTGTCAAACGTTGGATGGTAGCTATTGGAACATATGGTTTTTTCTATATTTGTGGAAATGCGTGTTTTATATTGACTCAGCAGTTTGGTACATGTAGCGTATGATTGATATTTATTTCCTCTTAAACCTTGACATGCACAACGTATGAGTTATATTTATTGCACTTTGAAGTTGCGAAATGCTTGATATTGTTTGTTTACATTGTAATATGAAAACAAAACAATCAATATTTTCCACACAAAAAAAAAAAAAAAAAAATCAAAAAAAAAAAATTCTATTACTGGCACATTTATAAAACGAATTTAATGATACTTAATATCAATACTCCTGTATATGGATATAGATATGGATATGGATATATGGTGGTTTTTTCTCTTGGCGACTTGTAGATAAACACCTATTCATATTATTTAATCACTTTTCTAATTGGATGCTTGATTCTCGATGTGTAAGCAATTTCATATCTTAGCGATTTTGTATTCGAAAACTTTGTGAGTGTTTTTCGACACCACGACAACTTGAAATGTCAAAAATTTTGTTATTTTTGTAATTTGATGATGAATTTCTGGATTATGAGCATATTTTTATTTTACTTTGGTTGTTTTTATTCCATCGATTTTTTGCATGATAATTTTTTGAATAGTCTTCGACGCTATATGATAGGTATCACTTCTCCAAAGTCTATTATAAGACCGGCAAATTCTTAATTTCTGTGTTTAGAAACTGCTTTTCCGGTATCTTGACATATTTGTATGTCGGGAATATTTTTGGTTTTAGAGATTTAGGACAAAAACGTCGCTATGTATAGGTCAAGTCGTTAACCGTTCTACTTTACAGCTAAATTGCATTATATTCATGATTGGACGCTTCTTTTTCGAGTTATAAATGTATATTATTTTAGCAATTTTGAACATTTTTGCAGCTGGACTATATTTGTCCAAATATTAAAAACTACTTTTTTGCATTTTTGTGTTGACACTTTTCTACTTCTCATTTTAGGCCTTTGTCCTAAAATCCAGCTGCCAGCTTACTCGTGGCTTTCTCTTGGGGTTTTTTTCAAGTACAAACTTATATGGTACAGATAAACGGGTAGCAAGGTAAACATTTTATAAGCTAACGTGTCACTAATGTCGAAAATTAACTAAACAACAAACATATAAAACGATTTTAAGTGGACGATAAGTCAGAGCGACAATAGTCTAAAACCTGATTATGTTGATAATCATTTGTGTTATTGCGTTTCCAGCCCCTAGCTCATCTACCATCCATCTATTTCAGTCACAGAAAATATCGCCAATCCAGATGTCAAATTCTGCTATTTGAAGTTTCATTTCAATAACAAAAGAATTTATTTAACAGCCATAACTTTCGTTATGAATCCTTTCATATTTTTGCATAATTATAAGAACATTATTCACCATTCTCTTGGTTGGATAAATTAATGTTGTTCGTTTTTTAACGACAGCAAAAGTAACGGCCATGATGTTGCCAACGACTGTGATGATTTTGGTGGTTATGCAGTTGTATGATATTGCTGCTGATGATGATGATGATGCGGCTGCTGATGGCTGCGCAAATTTAAGTACATCTAATACAACAGGAATTAATTGATATTATTTGCATAATAATCGTTGGTGAATTGAAAGTGGAAGAGCACGCAGCTATTTTTTGCTAATAAGAAAATTAGAATAATTACTAATGAAAATGGTAACAGACTACGGTAGATGAAAATTGTAATAAATGATGATTGAGTTTTGGTGAAAAGACCTGCAAGGAATGGAAATATTTAAATGTGAAGAAAGGATTTAAATGTCCTTAAATATGCCTTAAATTATTAGGGCTTTTCTATGATTCCAATAAGAGGATTCTGAGAACGACATGTTTTCGTGTTACTGCTTTTACATTTTTTATTTCGAAAGTAACTTTTATTTAAGAACTTAGTAACGCTGAATACAAACGGTATACTATACTAAAATATAAATTGGTTATCTTATATAGAATTCACCAATTCATCTTCTGATAAGTACATTTAAGAGGCACAAAATTCACACTCTACTTTTTTATTCCTAAAAATTAAAAATGGCTCACCTCCATCCACAAAACCGTACTAAAGCCAATATGGACATATGACTTCCAGTTGTAGGGAATGGCATCGGTTTCTAACATAAATAAGCTGCGGAGAAAATAATCAAGAATAGTGTAACAATTTTGTGGTGCCTCTTGGTATATTAGGAATGACACACAATATACAAGGAAATAAGAAAACTAAGCAGGTCATATATATCAAAGTTATCCTTTCATTTAAACCCGCTCGCTCAAAACCTTCAACCTTTTTCCGACCAAAATTAAGATTCAACAATGGATACTTTAGTTTAACAATGATACTTTAGTTTAAGATAGGATCAAGATTTAAACACTTATTGTGAATTTCAGAACAAAGATTCTATAAAGAAGTTAAATATATTTCTTTTAAACTTATCAATATGAATATACATGGGAAGAACCATAGATTTTATTGCGGTATACAAAAACATCACTCATTTTAACACATAGATTTCAATGTAATTATTTTTTTTCTTTTAATTTAATAATTTGTTTACAATAAATTGAGGCAGTTCATCCAAATTTTTAAAGTCAATATTTCATATTGAGAAATTACATTTACATTTACCATTGAGAACTGGGAGTCTAAAAAATGTTTATTTGTGTGACTCAATGTAGTCATGACTATTATTTATAATTGTTTGAATTTGTTGACATGCCGAAAAATCATAAGTTTCTGGATCTCTTTGTGATATACGAAAAATTGCTACATTTTAAATCTTTCACTTGAATGTAATTTATTATCTCTTTTAAGCTAACCAACAATCAAACAATTCTATCACATACTTTGCCATACAAAGAATTTATTTATTTAAATTTTAACCTGAAATTACTTATAGTCAAAAAACTATAACAACAGATTCTTTTAATACAGTTTACTAAGAAATACATGTCATGTCTATTTTATTGGCAAACAAAAGTTAAAAATAAAAATTGAAACACCAGATAATTGCAAGTAAAAAAAAAAATAAATAAAAAAATAACATGAAATATCTAAAGTAATAAATACAAATTCATATACAATTGTATATACATATGTATAGAAACAACTATTGCCAAATCTAAAATAAATACTATCGAATGCATGACAACTTACAACGAACTGTTTACGAAAAATAAAAAATATATTCAGTTTTCAATGTATATTTGGAAGAAATCATAAAGAAAATTATGTGAAAAGATATATGGAAGCAATATCATTGCTCAAATATATTGCCAAAAATATTGTTCTTTTTGAGCAAACATTTTTCAAAAATCTCTTCATTGCTATCTTAACAACATCATCTCACTTCCACAACTGCATTTCTGTGTAGGGCTGGGTAACTGAGTTTAAGTCGAACTCCCATCTTATAGGTGCTTCTACATGACACTCACTAAGACAGAGAAGCTGTAGAATGCAATTCTATCTCTACAAATCAAGACAAATTACACTGGTCTACAAATTTGGAAAAAAGCGAAGCAGAAACGAAGCATGTTTTTAACTAATCTGGTTGCGGAAGTGATATAAAAATTGAGCTATCACGTCTTGTTAATTTTTTATCGCATGCTGGCAATACTGTGAAACAGTCAATACTGACACTACAATTTCACAATTATTAATTTGTTAGATGCCCACATTCATTCTAAATCTTCATAATAGTAGCGCATGTAAGGGAGATCGTGTGTTGCTGATTCAAGCTAATTTGGTTTTGTGTGTGGTGAATGTTTGGTTGGAAAAAAGGATATGCAATATCAGAACCATTAAAATGTGCATATTTACATTAGTTTTGTTTTGCTGTCAGAAACTTGAACAGACCTGTTTTATACAAGTGGTCAAATGGCAAGACGATCTATTTCGACTTTTCAATTCCAGCACTTTGGAGAGAGTCAAGGAACCACCAAACCGATAGCTATTTCTGTTTAACAAAAGTTGCTGGATTCAATATGAAAAATCAAATAATATTACTTACGCGAATGGCCCATCGGTTTCTAAACCAATTCAACGTTCACTAAATGATCCGCTGCCAGTCATTCTCATTGCTACGGGCAGGGAGTCCGGAACAACTTTCACCAGCAGTGGTAGTAATAGAGGTATGCCAGGAGGTTTTACAGAATATTATTATTTTTTCCTTTGTCTATGGGATAGTCGCGCTACATGCCATCATTACGTCAAAACATAGTAGCCAAAAAGAACTGAGTATTAACCAGGAAAACAAAATATTTAAAGTAAACCAATACTTGATCCAAATGAAGTTTTTTTTCGTGTTTTTTTTTCCTAAAATTTCATGTGCTAAAATCAAAGTAGGCCTATTTGTTGACCCTCAGATCAGGAACCTTTTAAATCATGACAATTTTTTGCAATTTCAATCGAAGAAAGAATATGCAGCCTGGAAATCTTTCAAGAGCATCATGAACAGTTTTCTTGAAAACAATATGAGTGAAAACTACAGAAAAATTGTGGCTAAATTGTTGAAAAATTATGACGAATTAGGTGCACGAATGCCACCTTTTCTTCATACGCATTTACATTTTTTTCCACAAAAATGCTAGACTTTAGTATGTGAAACCTTCAAATAACGTCTTTTAAAATGCATTTTCTTCATTCGCTTTTAGATTATTTTCCACAAAACCTAAGGAGGCGTGCTCAGCATGATGTAATGAAAATTGAAAGAAATTATCAAAAATTTTGGGACAAAAGGATGCTGCGAGACTATAACTGGACTCTAATACGTGAAACCAAACCAACAAAATACAAACGACCTTCAAATAACACCATTCACTTTTGAAAATTCATTTTTTATATAAAATTGTATCTCGAAAACCTAATGCGACAGAAAAAACCCAACTACAGTTTCGAATTCAGCCCACTAAATTACACTAGGAAAGATATTTGGTTGCTCCAGTCCAAAACCTTGTTGGCTTCGCTTAGCAAAGTCCAAAAAAGTTGCTGGCATCTACTTCGTCTTTCTGGGTATTTAAATTTTGCCATTATATTTGTAATTCATTTACATTAGTAGCTTAACCTCGTAGCCGACTTCAATGTCATTTTTCTATTAAACGTTTGTATTCTTTCCAATTTTGGAGAAATTAAAATCAAATTATACTTAATAAATTCATTTACCAATATTTTGTAGCAACAGTTTAACCAAGAACTGATATTTTTAAGCGCATTATGTTGACTATATGTTGCAAATATAAATTTTCTGCAAACAATCTACGTAGTTTACCTTCAGTGCAGTAATATTAAGTAAAATTAACAGCCTTGGTAATTCCGTTTATGTTCTACTACTTGGGAAAATATTGTATGCTACAAATTAATTGTTAGCAACAATATTTACATCGCCACAATTTGATACAAGTACGTAGAATCTAAAGTAGTAAAGCAAGGATAACAGCATAATTTGCAACAGCATTAATGTTAATTGCATCACAATTAACGCATGTAAACTGCATAGCCCAACAAAGGCCTGAGAATGTTACACAAACTCATGTGCTTTGCATTCAAATGCAAATGAAGCAACCAAAAGAAAACCTAAGCAAAATATAACTCGAGCACAGCAACGCATTAATGAGTCACTGCAGGAGTGTTACGTTTAAACAAAAGCATGTCCTAAGATGGCAAATTTTGCATAATAAGGAAATTTAAAAGGTTTAGTCTAACAAAATAACATTGAAGGCGTCAAGTAGGAAAACAGCACGCTTGCATCCCTTTGTCCACAGCAGCTGCCGACAGTAAGACAGGTTGACAACTTTTTCGCGCCAATTTGAGGGAAATGTTTGGAAAACCCCACTTCCTTGGTAGTTAAAAACGTATTTGCCACAGCGTGTCACTTTTGTGTGCGAGGCAAGGTTAACAGACTGCAGTAGCCACTAGATCATTGTCCTTTATAAAGTCTTATGACATTGCTTTTTGCCTTTGATACGATATTTTGGCGTTCATGCAGTTTTTTCACAGACCACAAGAGTAAGACAAATTTCAAAAGAGAATGCCAAATGAAAATTTAATTTGCGAATTTTTTTAGAATGTGGAAATACGTGATGTCATGGCTGGAAGCAGAAAAGAACTTTATGTAGAAGGAATATGAAAATCAACAGAAGACTTGAGCAGAACACACATCAGTTTACGCGGATGGTATCCTGGGTTGTGAGCTCATCATTCCTGGGTAGTCAGATTTTATAACGGTTCGTTAATTTGCAGGACGGGCACTGAAATAAAAAAAACACAGTTTCTGGTAAGCGTGTCAACGCTACGCACAATTTTGGTTATGATTCCGCCAATCGAAAAGAAATTGGATTTTATTTTGATTTGAATTCGCATGAAATTACAAATAATTTTGATATTAATTCATATAACCAAAATGAAATTATAAAGGATTCTGATTCTAATCTAGATTGACCTTAATTTAAAAATGTTCAGAAAGACAAATAACATATAATTATGTAGATGAGAGCATTTCTGAGAAGCGGGTTTATGAATTTCATTAAGTAATTCAATTATTCAATTTGGCTTCAGGCTTTTTATCCATTTTAGATCGAAAATTACATCAGGTTTTACTTCCTATAATATAATTTCCTTTCGATCATCGAATCGAAACATTTCTTTCGTTAAGTTTTGATCTGTGAACTGAACCAATATGTGTTTCTGTTTTAATTTAAAACACGAAATGAATTGAAGTGTGAGGCTAAAAATGTATTTCGAAGGTGAATCAGAATGAAGCTTCTAGATTACTTTATAATACAATTATAGAACGAGAACAAAAACGAAAAGGATATTTCGCATTTACATATACTAGAAGCAAACTTTTTTCTGGCTCAAATATCTAGGATTACCAAAATATGGTAAAATTATGGAACATCAGCAGTTGAATATTTATAATTGGTTCGATTTAGGTAGCAGTGGTTTGAAATAATATTATACTACACTCATCAGCTTCAGCTTCCTTTCAGCTATCAAACTTTATTCAGGAGATCCGCGTTAAGGTGGTTTCAATTTGTAGAGAGCTGATTTTGCGAAATTGTGCCTTTGCTGAGAAAGCACATGTAGAATTTTAAGCACCAATCATATATCCACATATGCGTGATCACTGATGTTTGAGTCTAATGTATATGAGTGGAGCAAAAAGCAATTCCCTTGCATTGCATGCATGGGATACGCCAGAGCTTTTCAAACACAACGAGACCTACTGCTTAGATTTGTGTGTTGTCTAAACCGCAACAGTTTTTAAACAATCCGCTGACCACGATTTTGTTTAGGAAAACAGTATCTACTTATTTTTGTTTCGTAACCCAGCCAACGAACTTTCTCTTTCATATAGAATTTCCTTTTTGTAACTCTGAACTATCAGCACCCGTGCAGTACTTTTTTCAGTAGTAACTTCCTAGCGGGCAAATAGCGCAAAATATATGTCTATTAAAAATTTTTAGACACTCTAAATATTCTTCCATTTAAAAGTTCGGTTTTTAAATCATTTAGGTTCCTATTTGCTTCACTTAATAGGGACAAAACAACAGAAAACTACTTTTCAGAAATGATTTTTTGATACCGCAATCAAAGTGCGATAGGTGGCGTTTCCAGTAAATGTGACATGACGTATGAGAAACAAACAAATCAGACTTCAGTTACAGCTGCTGTTGTAGGATTTCATTGCGCATTGTGATTTGGGCAATGATAATTTATATAAATAACTTAAATCTAATAGCTAGGCTCTTCTGTGTGCCAGCTACGCTTCTGCAAGTTTGCGGTCAAATCCGGCAAGTCAGTTAAAGAAGACAGAAATAATGTCCCCTTTGAGCCATAGGACATTTTTTCCGCAGATTGTCATGACACTTTAAGGCTGATTTGTTTTTAAATTATATTGTTTTCGCAAGACGATTGTATAAATTAGTATAAAAACTTTTAGGACGTCATTGATTCCTTTAGTACTTAAAAATTCCTATGTAGTATGCCAAAGTACTCAAAAATTTAAGCATTTTTCATTTTATGGGTATACATTGCCTATATTGATAACAATCTTTATATTAGTTAAGTAGTAGTAGTACTTAAGTATTAATTAAATTTGTGCTCAAAATATTAAATATATAACACTTTTTATATTATTTGAATATAATCTATTTCCACCTTTTAGCTTTATGGTTTATATAGCTGTAAGGGAATTATTTGGTAATTCAGTTTGTTTTTCATAAACATTCGCGATACTTGCCAAATATCCTTAGGAACAGCCACTAATGCAATTTGTTTCTTGGCTTTTTTGCACACACACGGAATTTTTGCATACGAAAGGGTTTATCGTTTTTTTCCTAGAATATACGCGGCAAATACTGCTGTTATTTTCACCTTGTGGAAAAATTAATGGAACTCCGATCTGCTTAACTCTGCCAAATGGGTTTCCCTTGAAATATACAATTCTAACTTGTTCTATACAAACATAACTTTTTACGAGAATGGCTTGTTATATCTCCATCACAAACCCACATCCGGTTGTTTATTTTTGTTTTTGTATTTTATCTCTGATGTTTGCATGTTTTATATGTAGAAATGCTATTGATTCATTTTTTATTCATGTTCTATGCATACCAGACTACACTCACAGCTGCATCCAAATGATTTTTAAACATTCTACAATTGTTACAGTATATACTATTTGCCAGCACTGCTTGTATTGTTGGAGGGGAGATGTTTCCACAATAAACTAGAATAAAGCAGTGTTAATTTTTTGCTGAAGTATTTATTTTGTAATAAATTTTGAATATTGAACAAAAGGGTAGAACATGTGGAATGGAAAAATATAGAGAAAGTAGAGGAAACAATAAAAACTTTCTTTCTCTTCAGTACTAGAAAACTGAAAAGTTATCAATCAATATCAGGTAAAATCAATTATAGTAAAATTTTTATCTAGATTTTAATTTAATTACTGAAAATGTTAGAGGTATTTTAATATGTCATAAATATGTGAAAAAGAAAAAAATTTGCGAGAATAAATAAAATAAGATTCATATTTATTTTGTGTTTTACGAGAGTCGTCCGTTTTTTTTTCTATCATGCTACTCTTATGTTCATTTTACACCATACTTAGAATATTTATCACAAAATTGACTATTTCAGTTTAAAAGGCATTCAATAAATTGCAATGTCATTAAGCACTATACAGTACGCTTAAACATTCTTAAAAGGATGCAGCAGGAATCGATTGAATTGATAAGTACCCTTACACATTCTACAAAGAATGCCCCAGTATTTGATTGAATAGATAAATAAAACACAAAATATTTGTTACTCATTAAAATTTCTTTTATCGCCTTCAATTCTTCGTTTATGCCAAAGAATAATTAAATTATCAAAACTTTTTGAAACGTATTATCCAAAAATAACTTCAGTTCTCTAACGTGATTACTCTGTTAGGGCTTCCTTCGACAGAAAACGGGTAATGCAGAGTAATAATATTAGTTTTGGAGTCATATCAAGTGTATAAAATGGTTATTCTATAGCATTTGTTGAGTTTTCGGCCATAGTGATAGCATTGTGAAGTGGTGCGTTATTGTGATGCAAAATGCTTAATATTTTTACACAAATTTGACGCCCAGATAATTTTCTTGGTTCACCGTTTAACTTCATAATAGGAATTCCGAATACACAATACTGTGATACTCAAAGAAAACAGGCAACATTATATTGACTTTTGATAGACTTTGACGTGATTGATTCAGTTTCAGTTCAACTGGAAGACGCCATACCAAAGTTTGATGACTAGTTTGCGTGTCCCACCCAGGAAATATCACCAGTTATAACTCCTTGTACACATTTTGAGGCAGTATTGACTCATTCAAACGTGTCTTCGGGGATCGTTACGCGATTACATTTTTTAAAGAAAATTTAGGCGTTTCGGAATCAGACGGGCGACAAAGCGTTTCGTACCCAAAACAATTGTGACAATGACAAATTTCAGTTACCATTTCCTACACTATCGATGTTAGCTCCCGCTATAGACGTTAATGATCGACCAGTGCAAGGCAAATTTTTCATCACATCTCGACCGCTTTTCAATGATTCAGTAGGCGAAATTCAATTTGCAATACAAAATTTTAGATAAATTCTTTGTTTTATGTTTTTATCTGTTGTAAAAATTGCAAAACACACTTGAGTAAGTTGACAAAATCGAACTCTCTAACCAAACTAATAGCCAGATCGCGGTCAAACTTTGTGTCAGTATAAAGAGCGACTGCGTCAACTTAGAGAGAATAGAAAAAATATCATAACTCGGAATTTTCAGATATTAAGCATTTTTAAAAAATCACTTCTATAGAAATTTGTTACAACTTTTAAAATATGGACAATTTTACTGTGACATTAATAACAGCAACAATAAAAATAAAAAATAATGTGGCACCTAGAAACTTAAAACATATGTTTTATAAGCTACCTTTCACCAAAATAAATAATTTTTCAGGTCGGCTAGATTTGGGGCCGCCCTCTTATAGTAAGCGGTGTAGCCTTCTCGATGACGCTTGGATATTTTCGATATTGTGTGCTCCTTTTCCAGAAAAAATATATTTTTTTATTTCAGAGATTGTTTCAATCTGGATCTTTAAGTAAATTGGTAATATGTTGAGAACAACTGCTAAGAGGATCTCCTTTGGAGCAAAATTTTGGTTATTTTCGAGACTGCAATCTCTTCTTCCGAGATAATGATTTATTTGTATTTTAACGATATTTTATTTCAATTATTTTAGAAATTTGGAATCACGTTAAATTTAATTAGCTGAAGGCATACTTTTAGATTTCAAATTAAGTTATTGCAGCAATTGGACACTCCGTTCTCAACATGCGGACAAAACCGCATTCCCTGTTTTGAAATATGGTCATATTTGCATTTCAGCGAATTTTATGTTTTGTTTCTTTACACTGTAATCGAACAAATTTGTTAGGATTGTAGAATCATTGCACATTTGTGCAGATATAGTTTGGTTAAGTTAAATTTAAAGGAAGTTACTTTTACAATTTGATGCGCTTATAATTTAAAAAATCCTATCAGCTTTTCGGAAACGTTACGTTTTTAGAAGAGAGAAAATATTGGCTTGATTTACAAATAAAACGTTTATGCAAATCTGTGCTATAAAAATAACATTGAAAGCAGATAGTAAAACAATAAATTTTTGTGAGAGGAGTTTGATGCAGTAACAACATTTGCTTCCTCAATGCAGGTTTTGTAATCAGAGTAGAATCCATAGACGGTATATAAGCTAGAGATTTCAGCTCGCAGCTGTGAATAGTTGGTGTATATTCTAGTATGCAAACAGTCATTAATGTTTTTGTACAGTTACGGAAAGACATAAATCAAACCCGAAAATTTTAAGAAAATGCAAAAGATTAAAGATGTTGTAGAGGCTATCATCTCCCAATGGCGATGATGGAAATTTGATCAAAAATACCCACAGTTTTTTTAAAGTTCCTGGTCCGTCCAAGGAATATAATCAATTATAAAGAGAACAAAATCATTTTAAAATAGCAAAATCACATATTAAGAATACCAATATTAGTCTGCCAGCAAAGCAATTTAAAGAACTCAAACTGAGCTTGTAGCGGCTTATAAACAAGATCAGTCTGAGTGATTGCATATCTGACTACTGTAGTCTAAGCCTTTCAAGTTTTATGTGCAAAAAGGTGATCAAATTGCATATACGAGTCGAAGTGGTTTTAGTATTCTACACTTTGCATATAAGTTTCTCGCCGGTATGTTGTATGAAAAGCTAAATTCTGTTTGTATATGATTGGATTTGGACCATATTAGTATAGCTTTGGAATAGCTAAATCCTGATGCTTATATTATGATACACCCAACAGATACTTAGGGATACTTTAGTCAGATACGAAGAATACTTAAAGTTAGTATTGCGTTGGTATAGATTACATTACGATATCCTCAACGTAATTATGGACGTCATAATGGAAAAAGCCGTAGTGAACATGATTTTTAGCAGAAGCTACATCCATATGCTCACATTGATGCTATTAACATCATAGATTAGAAACTGGGATGTACTTGCATAGGTTAAAAAGGGTTCAGCGAAAAAAATATCTGAATGTCAAAAAAAACCAACCTAGGAGCAAGGAATATACACGTTTAGGACACTGCATGAAATTCACAAACTTCATTGTCGTCAATAAAATAAATGCAGACCAAAATATTAGGAGAAAATTGTTGGTTGCAGCTCTCCCAGATTCTTGCTCTACCTGCCAACCTCTTGAAAAAAGATTATGCTTATGTTTCCACTATCGTTGGCAATGCATGACATCGTTATGGCTTGACCACAAAATACAGCGATCGTCTTGGATGGAACGATTCTAACGTTGTGCATCAGAACCAAAATACAACATCTCGAAAAACTTTTTACAGTGAAGATAAACAGATTTTGTAAATTCTATGGCAAATAAATGTTTTTAATTTCTGTCCCAACTAATAACCAAAAACCAGTAGCAACTGAAATCAAATTATTCCTTTGCTGAAATGATTTCGGGTTTTGCCACAGGAATTAAGCAGAATGTAATTGAAAAATAAATAAATATTAGTTACGCAACTAAGTCCTTGCTGTTTTTTTATAAAAATTAATGTCGAGCGTAGGCATGCTAAATAATCATTTTTTTCTTGCCTCTCCGCGTGTTGTGGGCGTTTATTGGCAGAGCGCCGCTCAATCTTATTAATTGAAGTCGATACCGATCTCCAGTGATGGTTTCGCTTGGTTTCAACAGTTCATAATAAATAATATCGACCTGGTCCCACCAAATACAGAGCATAACTTTCGCGGCATGACCGGGCAGCCCCCTTGATTTCCTTTTATTTCCTGTAATGAATCCATTTGTCATCATCCGTTACAACATGATGAAGAAAACCCTTCGTTTTTTGTCGCTGAAGCGAAAAAACGACGCTTGTGACGTCAAAAGACTCGACTAATATGTCGAGGCGGTATGTTTACCATATGCCTAAGCTTGGTTCATGACAGAATCGACAAGCACTTACAGCTGGCGCCATCTATTGCCAAACAGAGCACCTAATATTATTCTGAAATCATTACACGATCGTGGTTATTGTCCATGGAGTCCGCCGGAGATTCGGCTGACTCACGATGTGATAACACAATGCGATTTCTAGCTAAGAGAATTTGGTTTATCCAGGAATTGGAGTCGACACTTTTGGCAACAAGCTAGGCAAGAACATATCAGTGGAGGACGCTCCCTTTACTGGCAGGGGTAGGGCGGACGTGAGGTTTCAACTCCAACCAACGCAATTCTTTCGCTGGGGATCCAATGCACAGATCGGGCGAAAACATAATACCCCGACCTTCCTGATCCCTTTGGATTAACTTATCAGTGAGAGCTGCTACAAAAAGTTATTTAAAATAATATACTTCACAAATTTGATTTCTTTTCTTATAACTGAGAATAGAAGGAATTTTTACATACCTGTAGAAACATTTCCTGTTTCGTTGCAGCAGTAGTACTGGCTGGTTCCTTGTGTTAATTCTTATAAATCACATATGAACTTACACCTCTTTGATTGACG
>JAHXMU010023197.1:0-42253 GCA_019455685.1 Philornis downsi | reverse complement strand
AACCAAATCCACCGCATCCGCACAGTATAAAAGACGATTTTGGTTTTGCTCAATAGATAAATTTTGAACATGAACGTGATTGCAGGAGTCGAGAAGAGTAACGGAGAGAATGATTGTCTGTGCCAGCTTGATTGAAGTACGTAACCGCATACAAATAAAACGTAAGAACAGTAGCAGCAAAGAGTGCAGTGAAATGGTCGGGATGAAATTAACACAACACAGAAGGAATAGGAAAATATGATAGAAATTCTTAAATCATTTAATACAATCATATTTTGCTATAAGTACCTGAAACTATATTTCATTGCGGAATAAAAAGTGCGGAAATATACATTATACAGTAAGAGTATCTGTAAATGAGCTTTTTTATTGAAGTATGTAAGACCACATTTGAGGAAAAAAGTTTAATAGTTGTCACACTTATAATTAAATTTGCGTATGCAGTTTTAAAATCTTCTCTGTGTATAGTTTAGTTTCGTAAACTATTTGTTTGAAGGATACTTCAGAATACTGCAGCCAGTGCATCGGAAGTGCTTTCGAGTTATTTATCTCAATGGCTTAACTTGTACGAATTAAGACAATTTTGTACAATTTTGATTCTATAGCGATGATGGTTTAGAAGTTGTAATTCGCATGTAAGCAATGGTTATGCGTTCAACCGAAGGAATACAGGTATACGACATTCGATGAGGCCAAAAATGAAATGAAATGGAAGCATCAAAACTGGCAAGTATATCTTGACCAAATGCGTTTCATGACTTTAAAATAATTGAAAAATGGGCTATGTTGGCAGATCTCTCCTCATACCTCTCCTAAAAATTGATCGAATTCCAGAAACTCGGTTATTCCTCAGCAGCTCCACACTTTTGTAGACTGGAGTAAATTAAACTGTTTCCTTGCATTTGTTGATAACGTAGAATTATTTAAAGAATCTAGCGAATCACAAATTTTATTCCGGCATTTTTGTACCAACGCAAAATGATGATGGGTGAAGGTACATGTAAGTCAATTTACCTGACTGAAATTTTTCTGGTTTTAAAAATGACTCAGTCACATTACAAGGAATGACAGTCTATACGTTTCAGCAAATGTTGTTTTAATTTCAGTAATGAATTGTTCTATATAATAAGCACTTTTCGTAGAAAAAAACGTACATAAGATTGTGGGACAGGAAATTCATTAAAAATCGTTACGAAATATGATAGCCTTCTGGAGTAAGCTTTGCCATTTGTTCAAATGTAATGGAATATTTTTGTCGAAAATGTCTCCTCTCATGCGTTTCATTATGCGTCCATTTATAATTAAGATAATTAAGTAATATAACCCTTGCAACTTATCACAGTATGACGTATTGTCATATCAGTTTTAGTATGCATATTGAATTTCAGAGACCGGCTGCTAATGAGAAATCATAAATTGAACAAAAGAAATAAAATAGTATATATAGGTATATAGCAATAGACATATACATATATACGTCTTCAAAAAATTAAATATTGTATCATGGATACAAATATTGTTAAATAATAATCTATAAATATTCCTTGCTTATGACATGGTGAAAGCTCATATGAATAAAATTTCCTTTATTTGCGTAAATGCTTGTTTGGACGAAACAACCCTGCACACAAACTTTGGGGTTTGTGCAGATAACAGTACTTTTGTTTTTGGGATAGTTCTGTTTAAGGGTGTCTCATAATTCAAGTTCAATTAGGTAGTTTTTAAAAGTTCCAGCGATAAGACTATTATTATGTTTGTAATAATTAATAATTTATATTATTAGTGCTTAAAATTCAGTAATAAAAAAGACATGCCGCGAGGAAAAAGTTTGACAGAACACGAAATAGGTGTACTTATTGCTTACAAGAGCAAGGGATGCAGTGGAAGAGAAGTTGGGCGCAAACTGCCTCATTCATTCAGATTATAAAAAGACGAGAAGTTTACGCGACTTGCAAGCTGTTGTGGGCAAAAATATCAGTCGCACCACCTTTTGGCGAACATTAAAGAACATTTTATAGGAAATGAACAAATGAGTTGCATTCCAGCTTTAGAAGCTGAGCACAAACTTACCCGTATACACTTTGGGCGTAAAAATATGAAAATATGAGGACAAATCCCTATTTCATGAAATCATATTTCTTTCGATAAACACAAATTTGCAAGACTCGATTGAGGTCCCTTATGCAGAACAGCCTTTTAAATTGTAAAGGCGCGCCTGCTGGGAAAGGTGTCACATATTGCTTCTTAGAATATTAAGTGTTGTGAGAATGCCGAACTCTACGTATTTTGAAAGAATTTTTATTAGAGCGATCTGAGGTTCTTACCTATGGGGTTCGACCAGACATTTGCTATTCATGTTCTAGTTCAAAGAGAATCTAATTCGTCTGCTAAACGACCCATAAGAATTTACTATTTTTCCTAAAGTGCATAACAGCAACAGATGAGAAAGAAAGGTGATAATTCTAAAATGATCAGCGCTATAGTCGATTTAATTTACTGCTTTGATTACTTGCAGAATCCTGAGCATTTTTCCACTTGTTTTGCACTTGATTGATTTAATCATTTATCTACGTCCACGCATTAGTTACAGTCATCTAATCTGATGTAAGACCTTTTTGCTTCCAATCCATTAACTTGATTTGCCATACATATTTACTCGTCCTCAACCGCAAATACATTCAGTATCATTGTTAGCACTTAACCATCTCCGTCCGTCACTCCCTCCACAAACGTCACTATTGAGAAAAAAACAGAACAAGCAACTAATACTAACACTATTAAAGCATTTATCAACTTTTCGTGGAGTCCTCATTGACATTGAAGGGGAGCAAGAAAATCATTGTAAAATAGACAATATTTTAAAATAACGAAAGTAATTGATAAAGCTCTGCAACAAGCTTAAGTTATTGACTTTTTGGATGTTCTTGGCCACAGTAGTCAACGTGACATTTCTGTGTTTAAAAAATGTTTATTCAAAAAAATTTATAAAATTAAAGCCATTGTATGAGTTCTGTTTTTTCTTTCGTCAATAAAAATCTTTACAGCCGTTCATTTACAGGACGGCAGAGTGTTTGCCACAAAGTTCTTACTTAAAGTGGAACACATTTCAACATAATGGCTATTATGGCAGAATTGCAGCGAATATTTACAAAAAGAAAAAAAAATTGATAAAACTTCACATTCTCCAGGCTCCCAAGTTTTTCTCAACTTACAGCTTCTAATTTTTTCTTTTGGGGTTATTGCAAACAGGAAGTTTATAGAATTAAAACTACAATGAACAATGATATCGCACGTACGCCATCGAACGTAAAATTTAATTATATTAAATTATTTCTTTAGATCCTATTAGAAAAATTAAATAATTGTGCATAATTTTTCATTTTAACAATTAAATAAAAATGTTTATTATTTACAAAAGTTATTTGAGTTTCTTAATGTGGCAACGTTTATCAGACACCGGTACATACTCGTATATTCCCCGTGGTCGTAAAAATCAACATTGATTTTAGCCTGTCTATCTGCCGTTCGAATATCATGTTTGAAGGCCGATTACCTGAGCTAGTTGAGTGAAATTTGGCGTAAAAGTATTTTATAGCTGTAGATCCTCAACAAAATAATTGAAGCCATTTAAAAGGAATGACGTTTTCATGATTTTCCAAACTGGCAGCATAAGCATGTTTATTTGCAAATAAACACTTTTATACCCGTATCTAAACAAATTCAGTAATTGCTAATGAATTAAATTACATCGAAATGCAATTAATCAATCTGGATTTAACTGCTGTAATCGGGAAGCGAGCCTCTTGACAGCATTATAATTATATATATAAACATTTTGATACAATGTAATATATTTTTTAAACTTTATAAATTGTTAGATACTGCAAGATATTAAGATGCCGCTAAACACCACGATTTGGATCTTAAAGCACTTTTCTATAAAAATTTACCACGTTTGTCTTACTCTTAGTTACACATTTTCATATTTCATATAATGAAATACATTTCGTACGTTTATGTGAATTGCTGGTTAGGATAAATTTTAAATTGAGCAAAATCGGCCAAGCAAGAAAAGAGTTGACTATACATAGATTGAATCCACAGCTAGGGAAAATGTAAGTTTTCAAGCTTCTTTTAAGAATTATTCTATGTTTGAGAGCAATATAGTATGGTATTTTTAAATATTGGAAAGAACAATCACACATTTTTAAAGAATTACTTTAATTGCGGGCATTGTTATTGGAAAATATTAAGCAAAGATTCACTTTCACTTTCAAAATAGGCAGTGTCTATATGTGATTTATAAAAAGAGACCATTTCTGACACGTCCATTTATCTGACGAATGATTCACATAACGTTCTCTGTAGTCTGAACTATAGGTAGACAAAGTCGATCCGTCAGGAGCAAAACCTGTCCCGTATAAGGATTAAACCAAGTTTTAGAACAATGAGTATTATCAGCATTATCTATTAAACAATTGTACTGTTTACACATTAATTATAAGCTGAGTGGTTTGACTAATTATTTTTGAATGAGTTGGTATCTGAATACTAACAAAAAATTAAAATCTTTTTAGTTCGATATATCATGTGTAAAAGAAAACTGTTTTTTGGCACGCTCTCTTATCTTCAAATGCATTATCGACTTCAATCCAAATTATGAATATGTAAAAGCTTCGAAACTGACGAATAGTGGTCCTAGTGGTGGCGATTGTCCGCCTTTTTCTGTTCAGTATATAAACAGAGTTTCAAAAATTTGTTTTATAGATGATGATGTTTTCTTTTAAATAACTTTCTAAATGGGAAAATTAATATCAAGTAAAAATACAACAACAAATAAAAATTGATTCTAATTCTCCGCTAGCATCCCTATTAGGGTGTTGTTGGAGTAGAAAACTAGCAAAAATATAAAGCATTAACAAAGTTAATACAATTCGAAGAAAACTCAGCTAACCTCTCTATTTCTATTTATATTTCGTTTCCTGATGTTATTTCTTTTAATTTGCCAACTTTTTCTCTCTGTACTAAAGTGATTTCTTCAGAAAATATAGATTTACTCGTCAAATTTTTTTGTCCACTAAAATTAGTTTCAATCTGGTTAGCGGTTAGGAAACGTCTTTTTTGATTGAGACCCATAAAATATTGCATCTAATAGGAAATATTACGGCTAAATTGCGATAGATTTCAAAAGAAACGATCTCAGTGAATTTATTAACATGGAAAAAATTCGTCGCCGAAATGTAATTCAATATTTCCATTTGAAAGGTCTCAATCTCGAGCCGAGCTAAATTTAACTCTACGAGATTCTGCTCCTACGTTTATGATTATAAAATATTGAGTAGCAGAGTTTGGACGAGGCCGTATGTGCTGCCAAGGCGAACATCGTAGTGGTCGACCAATTGAAACGTTCACGCCAGACAGGGTTAAGAAAATCGCAAAAACGGTATTGGATGATCTTGTCTAAAGATACCTGAGCTAGATGAAATAATAGGCAAATCAAAAAGTGATATTTATCGTATATTGGCCGAAGATTTGAGGATGAGAAAGCTGTGGCAAGATGGGTGCCGCAAGCAAAAAGAGCAAACAAAAACAGCGTTGTGAAGATGTTTCAGTAGAGTGTTTGGCGATGTTTCACTGCAATAAAGCCGAATGTTTGCGTCGATCTAAAACCATGAATAATACTTGGGTCCATCACTTCACACCTGAGACAAGGGAATAGTCAAATCAGTGAACTGAAATGGGAGAATCGTGTTCAAAGAAAGCGAAGAAGGTTCAGTGTGCCGGCAAGGTCGTGGCGTGTGTTTTCTTTTTTTTTTTGGTATGCGTATGGATTATTTTTATTGATTATCTTCAGAATGGGAAAACCCATTAATGGAAAATATTATACCAATTTATTGCAGCATTTAAATGATGAAATTATGGAAGAAAAAGGGCATTTGACGGAAAAAAGTGTTGTGTCATCAACACAATTCTCCGGTTCTCACATTCACTACTATGATGGTCAAAATTAGTAAATTAAAGTTCGAATTGCTTCATCGCGTACTTTATTAGGTAGATATAGCTTTCTCGGATTGTTTTCTATTTCCAAACTTAAAAACATGGCTCGGTTGTCAAAGATTTGCCAACAATAAACATTTGGAATTTACGGTTGATGGCTGTTTTATGGAGTTTGGCAGTTATTACTATAAAAAAACGTATGAAAGCTGTTGAATATTATTGGACAAAGTGTATCGGCCTAAAAAGAGATTATGTTAAAAAAATTAAGAAAATTTACCCCAATTTTTTTATGTCTTCTTTGTTAGGCCAGCTAATTTTAGGACCTACCACGTCGTCATAATTTTTTTACATTGATTTCACTTACCTCAAAATACAATATATATACATTTCAAGAATATTTTCGAATCAAATTTTTGATTATTCGAAACAAAGTACCTCATACACCAAACTCCCTTGCATCTTAAGCTAGGCTGTAAGTTGGTACTATTTAATTTGTAAATTGCACTGTAGAAAAGAATTTTGTAAACGAAATGCTCGTTAGTTCGTAAATTTTTCATATCCCTTTACAGATGGTACTTCCTGCATAAGAAAATCATTGATTATGTAGTGTATAAATCTGGAATTAGTTCGCAAAACTCTGATCGGTATATTTTTCGCATAATGCTATTCCTAAAATATTAGCATTGCCTTACATCGTAAATTAAACTCATTTCCCTTCCCCTAAAATCCCTAATTTTGCCAGCTCATTTCTCAATTTCACTGAAAACATATTTCCCCTGTTGTGTCATCTCATACATTTCCCATAATAGATATAACGTTTTTGTAGCCAATTATGTGTCTAATGCACAATAAACTCCAACATTGTCTCAAAACAGCACGTTCTTATATACAAATAAACTCCCAGGCACACAGACATTAACACGTTCATATTAAAGTACACTTGGTTCGTTTGCCATGTCTGTAGACGTGTGTTATTACTGGTTATGATTTTATTGACACACAAGGAAGTGATGACGATGATGTTCGTTATTATTTATAACATTTCTGTAATAAAAACAACACGAAGCACATAAGAATAGAATGAGATATAACATTTTAGAGTGACTCGTCAGCAAGGAACAAAGTGTGAATAAAGTTACAGTTATATTGATGGTTTTGTATGAGTTTAAAAAAGTTTAGTTCACACTGTTGAAGGATGGCTTAGAAGAATATTAACAGTTCTGAAATTTCTATAAATAAAGTACAGCAGTTACCACCTGTTTGTCAGTTAATATTGCCATTGTTTATGACATGTTTGTTATGAGGACGTATCAGAGAAAGTAAACTTTTATAAAAGGAATTGTAAATTTATGCCTCTGCAAAATTTTGAGTAATTTGGATTTGTAATTTGAGATAGAGCTTAAAATAAGGAGGCTGATATTCTGTACAAAATTTTTATAGGTTGGTTCATGAATAAGGTAAACTTTTCCCGGTAAACTTAACAAATTTTGTGTTGATTACTCAAAGATTCAAAAGAGAGGGATTACTTTGAAATTGCCAAAATTTCACTAAGCTATAAATGTTGTTGATTTGAGTAAAGTTTATCTTCTACTACGTACATATACGTAAGGTAAGTTTCACACCAGCAACAGCATGAGCAACGATGCACTTCGCCAATACAAAGCGTCTTAAACAAGGGCAATAAATGGATCAGTTTAATCCTTTTGTTTGCTTCAAACTAAACAACAACAACGACAACACAACAGTAGTAGTTAGCATACGCCGATGTTGTAAGGTGAGTGTATCAAGAGGTAAGATGTTGGGAGTTAAGATGCAATATAGTTTGGTTACAGTGAGGCAAATTAGAATAGGTGAATATTTAACTAGTACATAAGGATATACTATATACATACAGAATAGAACAGTTTTATTGGGTTAGTGTAGATATTATTAATAATATTATTTAGGGATAAGTTTTGGTATTAATTTCAGCTGAGCTCAGTAATAGTGTAACAAAGTTATTTTCTTTTTGCTTGAGGTCTAAACTGTTATATTTCTTATAAATATTTAAATTTTATTTATATTAAATTATATATAAATAAAATAATCCCGTTATAAACAGATATAAATAACTTAAACACGATTTTGGGGAGAGTTGCCTCAATAGGAACCAGCTTGGGATTATAGTCACCTCAGATCATATTTTTTCCCATCTTTCTGGAGAAGCTCAAATTCCGTCATGGTAAAACTGTTCATCATTTGAGGCTATCCACGAATCTAGCCATTCTTTAATGTCGTCATATGAGTGTAACTGCTGGTCAGTCAAATCGTGTGCCGTCGAACGGAACAAGTGATAATCGGACGGCGAAATATCTGGAGAATGTGGCGGATGGGGTAAGACTTCTCATTTGGCTTTTCCAGGTAGGTTTTAACGGGCTTGGTCACATGAGGCCTCGTGTCTCTCCACGTATCTTGCGCAGAGCTCAGCTCAATAGCATTAACTGAAGTCGATATTGATCCCTAGTGATGGTTTCAACAGCTCGTAATAAATAACACCGACCAGGTCCCACCAAATACAGAGCAACATCAATATTCGACCGAAGTGACGACGTAGGAGCATGACCGGACAGCCCCCGATGACTTCCTTTTCTCTGGATTGCTGTAATGAATCCATTTCTCGTCACCTGTTACAATACAATGGAGACACCCTCTCTCTTTTTGTCGCTGAAGCAGTCGTTTACAGGCGAAAAAACGACGCTCAACGTCACTTGGCTTCAAATCATATGGAACCGAAGTTTCTTACTTTGGACCATTCCCAATGCTCTCAATCGCTTGGAAGTGTCTTGCTGGGTAACTCCTAAGACTGAAGCAAACTCTACCTGAGTTTGACACGAATCCCCATCAGCAATACCGTCAATTCAGTGTGTTCGAATGTTTTTCGTTTCCCTTCTCGCAGACCGTCGTCAACACGTTGTTTCACTTAAAGCAGCATCCCCGTTAACGTTTTGAAGCTATCGATGAGTTTCAGCCGCCGTTTTCTTCGACGTAAAGAAGAAAAACAGTAGTTCTCGCATATGATTGTTATTTGCCACAAAATCATATATATTGGCACAACCAAAAGAATATGACGTCAAAAGAAAATCACAATTGTGCCTAGGCGGTATATTTACCATATGTCTAAGCTTGGATCATGATGTTCAAGTTATAGCAGAATCGACTAGCACTTACAGCTGGCGCCATCCATAGGCAAATATTAGAAAATAATGTGGATGCGCTTAATAAATATTGCAGAAAAGTATAAATTTTCTCTGAAAAAAAAAACGGGCAAAGTTGATATGTTATCATATATAACCCAGGACCCACTGATTCAGTAGGAAAATCAAAACTCCACAAAAACGTATTAATTACCATTAACGATCATTATTTTTATACAGCAAAAAATATATATAAAGATAGCATAAACCTTTGATTTTAACCTGTTTGTAATCCATGTGTGATTATAGGTCAGAAAAGTAACAAAATTCGGCCAAAGTTATATAAAATCGGCTTTTGGATGCAGTGCAAATCGGCCGTTGTATTATTGACTTAAACCATTTCCTTACCATACAATTTTTTGTAGTTTAGCTGTACTTTACAGTAAACTGATTTATGAAATATATATTTAATAAATGATGGAGAGTATTCACGATTAGGGTGCATACTATCGCATATGATTCTAGTTAGTACAAACGACTAGAATATACCCTTTTCTGGAAACATACTGTACTAAGCATATAATAAATATAGTTATGTAAATAGTTATACGATAGTTAGGACATACGACTATCGTACATATAATCGTCGTTTGGAGCCCGAATACAATAATTAATTTTTTTTCGAGCTGGAGTCAATACGATATGTTTGATGAACACTTCGAGCAATCAGGTAATGGACGGATATAGTAAAAACTACTCAAACAGGCTTCCTTCTTAAACAGAAGGTTTCTTTCAATATATCTAAAAATTTAATGAGTGCAAACTCGATATCCATTTATGATATGCAAAGGAATTTGTTGGAACATTCCATTGAGCACATCCATAATTGTTTCCTAATCAACAAATAAACGGAGTAGATTAGGAAAAAATTAAGGTGATACTGTTCTACACTGATGGCTCCAAATTAAATGATCAGGCAGGTTTCAGGGTCCACTCCAAAGACCTTGGGCTAAATATAAAAAGGAGACTACCTGATTACTGTAGGGTTTATCAGACCAAATCTTGGCCATTAAGGATGTGGCAGAATGGCTGCGACATAACTTCCTCACCACGGTGAGTATTAGCATATTCTCTGACAGTCAAGCTGCCATTAAATCTCTGGATTCTGTCTTCCTAAACTCGACATCAGCCCTGAATTGCCGCTGGTCTCTTAACGGGATGACTCAACATTTTAACATTAATTTTATGTGAGCGCCGATCCACAGGGATATACCAAGGAACTGCAGAGCAGACGAGCAGAAAAGACTAGGGGCAATCTTATAGATTCCAGTCGAGTTGGAGTCCGTGGGCATGAGTCCAGCCACTTGGAAACTCCTACTGCGAGATAGAACATATTAAGCAGCAAATGGTAAGTAGACCTCTGACCAAGGCTGAAGTGTTCAAACACATTCTGGTGTTGCTACCAAGACCCGATGTCCGTCATGACGGGATACTGTTTGATTGGCAGACATGCAGTGAAATTGAAGATCGCGACTAGTGACTTCTGCAGGAGCTGTAGGAATGAGGAGGAAGATGAGTCCATAGAACACATTCTCTGTAATTGCCTTGCCCTGGCAACCAGGCAGGGATCAAAAATGGGCTCTTATTGCATATTTCTGTAGAGACGTAAGAGATCTAGACAATATAGATATTATCCGACTTAAGACCTCAGGATGGTTCAACGGGGGAAATTATGGACGTCCATATCTTTAGTTTTCGTGGTATCACAATTGACTATACAGTCTAAATGAGTCTGTTTGTTCAGATTGTCGCACTGACCTAATCTAACCCTAAGATGGCACTTTCCCCAAACGTAGAGTTTCATCTTGCACGAATAAGTTTATCACACTAAACATATATTTCACACGGGAAAATGTTTATTTGTGGATAAATGCACTCCAATTTAGAGCGAGTTCCTAGGAAATTAAATTATTGCCATAGTTTTGAAAAATGTTCACTGTTCTTGAAGTGGGTTAAGCCTTTGTATGGCCAAGTATTTTCCTAACTGAATTAGTTTGTGCCATTTGTAATAACTACGAGTTACAATTTTGACGTTTCCTTTTTCTTCTTAGGTGGCGACTGGAATAGACATCCTTATTTATTATTCGCCGCCCGTAGAAAATAATTCCAAGCGCTTTGATCTTTTGCGCTGATTTTTTACTTTTCGTAACAACCACGCCCACAGTAAGGTTGGTTCTTTTAAAAAGAATGTGACTTTTGGGGCAATTGTGGAACTTTCCAATTTTTTTTATAGGTGGATTTGTTCAGTAATATTATGGACTTTTTTTTCTACAGGACCGATTTGGCACTTGTGGTATCTGCGAACACAGTTGTTTCACCGATAATATACCTTCTCACAGCCAGATTGATAGGTATATCAAAAATGACGAATGGATCGCTTTTCCTTCGAGGTTTCGAGCTTTTTAATATTTCTAAATATTCAGTAAAAAAGTACAAAAACTGCCCTATAGTACTCTCTCGTATTTATTATCTAACATAGATGTCTGCAATTAACCAGTAAATGGTAACTTGTTGAACATGTTCCGAAACTTTTTAATTTTTGACATGATTTGTTTATAAAGAATAAGAAGTTACATAATTTGTGGGGTTTCAGAGGAATATGCCTGGTTGTTGCAAACGGAATGACATATTTACTATATTGATCATCCTATTATGAAGAATATTCTTTAGCGAAAAATGACGCGTTGAATTCCTCAACATACATTCTATTTTTATATGTGAGAAAACAGACACAAAATTGAGATTGCTGTCCTTTTGTTTCCTATTACGACTTTTAGTGTCGTCAATTTACGTCATTAAAGTGGCCCTTTTTGTTTATTTATTTATAACTAGAGTAGCTTAAAAAATTCTTTACTACTTAAAACTAGTCAGATGCACATCTAGACAGGTGATGATGGTATTTTTGATACCACCTGCATCAAAAAAATACATGTGTCTAGAAAACAAGTTTTAATTTATTTCTTATATCTCTGAACACAATTTTCACAATAATTTGTTTTCTCCAGATTTTCATGTGTCATGTTCACTATTTTTGTGTCCGATTCTAAATTCAAAATTTAAATTTTGTTCCTGAAGAAACTTACTCATACTAATAATAAAATGTTACTGATATCATCACAACACTGCGGTGTTCTCGAGTTACATAAATTTAACCATTTCCTCGGCACGGACCATTTGCATGGTTGTTACCAACTCACACCCACAAACACAAAATAAATAACTAACTGCATTTGCACGTGTCAACGCACCACAAACGTAAATGGCTGCACACATTCCACTTTTCAAAGTATCAACAAAAAGTTGATGTGAACAACGAACCATAGCGAATATGTAAAGTTTTATGCGCATCACACAAGAACTATTGCAATCATAGAAGAAATAATATGTTTCACGTATCCTTCCTGAGATATGAAAACTTTGGTAAAATAAAAAATGTGTATCACCCATCACACAAGCCAAAGAACGTTCGTGTTTTGATTGTTTGAAATTTTAACGAAATATAAAAGACAGGATATCATTTTCACTTTTAGTGCATTTTCCTGTTTTTCCAGTGATAGCGGAAACTCACAGCTTTGAGAATATTGCAAAGATCACATGTACTTTGTGTAAAAAATAACTATGTGATATTAAAAATCTTGCAATCGCAACACTAAAGCACAAGTTAAAAAAAGTGCCCTTTCCATTTGTATTTATTGGATGTTTGTTGGCACCGAAAAGCCCTATCCTGGTGAAGGTTTTGGGTAAGTTAACACAACTCACCTAATATTCATCGCCGAATAAAAAATCTACTTCCTCTAATAGAACCATAATATACTATATAATTTTATTCTAAAAAGTATGTATAATAATGATTATGATAAAATTCATTTGTGTCATATGCATGTACAAAATTTTATCGTGCAATTCATTTGTACCGCTGTCAATTTAGCATTTCCTTTGTTTTTCTTCAAGCATTTTAACATAATTTTTAAATAATTAAATCACAATAAAGATAGTACACACTTTCAACACTTTAGAGCCCTTTTTATCAGCATACAATTTGTGTTAAACCTAAATTCAACTTCTCTGCTTTGTTTTCCAATATCCTAAATGAATACTCTTTACTTTTCATCATGGCCACTGGTGCGTATACTTATTAATATGGGTAACTTCTAATACCTTTAATGAATAATTCATTACTCATACGTGTAGGGTAACATCTAATAATTGGAATGAATGATTTATCACTCACCCGTCTAGGGGCCAAGACAGCAAATATCGAATTGTATTTCAACTACGTTGCTATTATTGAACTTCTCAATTCAAACAATTTCACGGTCAATTATCGCAATAACTGCGACTGACATTTTAAGACATTAATAAACTTTCCTTTTGAAAAGCCTTAAAAGCCGCTGTGGGCCGAGAACCCTTATGACTTTATCCTAAGCAACAACTTCCCTCTCCCCTCGAAAGAAACAACTTAATTTCAAAGGTCACTGAGTCGATATATCATTCCAAATAGCGATTCATTCACCATAAAAAACAGAACTTTCTGAAAAGCAGAACATTTAACGATTTTACGGCTTAATGGCAATGAAATGCTCGTACGATTTCTATTTCATTGTGTGTTTATGGTCAATGTATTTGCCGCGAATTGACTTAGGACTTTTTTTTAAATTGGTGAGTTTTTTATAATATTTAATAATATTAAAGAAAGATATGAATTTGACCGTGAACTGATTGGTAGGTATACAATATATAAAACATACACAATTATCATTACAAACATATTCCCTGTTTGCCGTGGATAGTTAAAAAGATAGGGGATTCATTAAGTTATTATGTTTGTAGGAAAACAGATTAACCTGAGAAGTCTAACACCATATTCGTCGTGTAAAATATTGTTAACTCCACATATTATATAGCACTTTCTGCTGTGTGCATAAAGTATTTTCTCAACAATTCTTATTTTATTCGTCCAAATGTATTTTATTGAATTCGAATTATTAAAATAAAAACATCATAAACATTATAAAAATCGTTAAAATGAGTTTTTGTATCATCCAAAAGCAAGTATAACTCAAACGCTAATAAGACCTTTGATGTAAATTATGAAAATGTTAATAAGGTTCGGTGTGCTCGAGTAATTTATATGGAAAACTTTTCTTATTTTGGACACCCTAGAAAGTCAACAAATATTGTATGAAAATAATACAAGTTGTGAAAGCTATGCAAGGTATCTTGGCTTCAAATGAAGGCATAGTATCATTAAATTCCTCAAAATAAATGCGATATTAAAGCAATCGAAATCAATGCATAGAGATTAGCGAAAACTACGCAGTAATTGATCTGTTGCTGGAATGTTTGCATTCCTCAGTTGCCCGGCAGGATTCAAGCAATACGGCATGTAGATTAAGGAACTAATTACTCAGATTAGAAATATGAAATCGTCGTCCTCGCCTTTCAATTTTAGGGTACATGACTTTTGTCTACCCTTGTTGTCCAAAATTATGGGTGACTCACGTAAACTAAGGCTCTAGAAATACTCAAACATAGACTGCTCTCCGTAAGAGGTGACAGTTTTATGATAAGTGTACAAATACCAAAGCAGCGTTTCGATTCAATTATAAGTGCAAACTTTATATTAAATCAAATTTGCTTAAAATTTTTTTAGCAGGCCAAAGTTAATACCAACTTTAAAGTTACTTGAATTTCATGACTTTATGGAATCTGATAATACTGATGGTTTATATAGAAATTAAGTTGCAAGTTTCAACTAAATGGTTTTGGGAACAGAGATAGAGCATATATTTGAGACGAAAAATTTATTAAATGCTTAAAACTTGTCAATTTGGCTTTCTATATTCAGTAATTGGTTAGAAAATAACTACATGACACCTCTGCTTAAAGCCTTAGGTGATATTGCCCTAACTCTAATTATTATAATTTGAGTTATTGTTTTAACATATAGATAAATAAATAAAAACAACTATATGGAATCAAATTCTTCAATCTTTTTTTACTCCCAATTCAAATTTTAAATAACCGCTGTTATTTGTTTTAGATTAACAAAAAATGGTTAAAGAATTAAAGAATACACCGTCTTTCGGTATTCTATGACTTCTCAATTCATGATAAAATCTTTATATCCTAAAACCTTACTGTACTCTCATTTGTTTTTTCATTTGTTAAAGAAAACATCCACCCGCTAAACAATGGCAGGCATGCAGCCGACCTAAAATATTTTATATAAACTTTAAGGATTCCTTTCTTACTTCTCTTCCACTAATGAACTGAAAACCATTTACTGAAAAAGATGGGTTTAAATGAGCCTGCTTCTGATTATACCAAAATTGATCAATCATTGATTGTCCAGATATATCGTACAAAGGCGTTTAATCATAATTTTTCAAAATACGGTATAAAATTGAATATTGTAAAATCTTCTGAAGCGCATAATTAATTAAAATCTTAAGCGTTTCAAGTCAAAAAGTAAAGAAATAATGAGTAAAAAACCAAAATGCCCTGAAGCATTTCCTCAATTTATTGACAGAAAAAACGCACTTCCTATACGTTTTTGCCAGTACGAAAAGTTGTGACTTACAGTCTTTGTATATTAAAGTAACGATATAGGACCGAATTACATCCAACCACATTCCCATTTCTAACACACTTAACTATAATATTAATTTATCGAAGTATCAACATTTATTTAAATATAACATGAAAATATAAAACAACAAAACGACTACATGCAAATGCAATGTAATACCTGTACACCTATTTGACCCCATTTGGGTAAGCACACATATGCATATAAATGCCACAAAATTCTGTTTTGTTTGTAGTTATATAAATCACCAACAATTCCCAGTGGAGCGTGCACTCTTATCATTCACCCACCCAGGTGCGGTAACCAAGTATATTTAGGTACCAACACAATCCACACTCGTTGCCATTTGCTGTAGTTGCTAAAGACCAATCGAACCGGAAATAACAGCTTATAGTGTTATACCTGATTTGACAGCAAATGCTGCTACTGGTGTAACATGTGAACGTTGAGTAAATTTAGATATGGCATATCCCTGGTGTGGATTTTGCCCTGGAACTCTGGTTACAGGTATTTTGTTTTCAATTTTCGTTATTTTTTGGCAACAAATAATTAGATTTTGTTTTGTTATTTGTTGCAAATGAATGTCTGGAAAATGTATTTATAAACGAGCCGTAATAGGAAAACGTGTATGTAATGTTAAATATCGTCATGTCTGTGTGAAGTGAATAAAGTTGTAAAATTGTATGTGTCTAAGTGGTTTACGTGTCGAATAACTAGAATCTTAGTAAACGTAAATTGGTTTCTTTTTAGATATTTATATTTAGAATTTATTAAATGACCTTAGTTTTTCTTAAAATATTTGTCTTGAAATATTTTATATCATATTCAAATTGAATATAGGATTTCAATGAAAGCCAGAAAAGTGTGGTTCGATTTAATTTACTCAGCTTATAAACAAAATATTACATTATTAATAAAGGTAGTCAGGTCTCTTTTTATTTCATAGCATTAACGGCGAAAACTATTTCAACAATATCACCCTCATGGCGCGTTGTGTGAAATTTCGTTATAAATAATACATATTCTATTAATTTTACAAGCGTTTAAAGGGCTTTATACTGGTTATTGGTTTCCAAAGTTACAAAGTCGATTGGATAATTCTTATAGAACATCATGTTCATATACGCGATGATAAATTTCATAAAATGTTTGTTTCACCATTTCACTAGTTCTACTGAAAATGTGAAATATGACGTCATTCTGTTGAAGTCAAATGTGCCGAAGGCCATTTTCACGAACTTCTGCAAACGAAAAACCGCCACTTCTTTTTCAACCAATTGGTTTAATTTCCTTCCACATCTATAATTTACCACCATATCTGGCTGTTTTAAATTGCTAATAAATATTAAAAATGTTACGAAAATGGAAAATGTGTTGTGAGCAGATTCGTTACAGTGACTTTCAGCGTCTGTCGTATGTTAACGCTGTTAATTTAGAACCCTCTTTCAATAATTCAACAAAAACTTGCCATGATTTCATAACATTTACTTAAAATGGAAAAGGGTCGCCGAGAAAAACCACTGTTTCGATTTACACGTTAATTTTGTGAAATAGTTAAAGCTGAAACTCTTCTCATGTATATTTCCTAAATAAGAGGGATGGATGCTCGGCAAATTAAAATCCCTTTTAGCGAGTACTTTCAATCAATATGTTAAAAACATATTTTAAACTAAATATCACTACATGACATATGAGCCTCCGTGATATACACCATCTGTGCCTACGCCAAACTTTATCCGATAGTATACTTTATGACTTTATTCACACGTGCAGACATTTCGTTCGTTTTGAACATTTTGACGTGATACATCAATATGTGTACAATAATACGTTTTTGTAATGCCAAATGTTTGCTTTGCTGATTTAACTGGCATTTTTTAAACACGGAATGTGTATGTGAATATTTGTTTATTCGAATATATATCGTATAATAGGAAAATCCATACAAAATATGATGAAATTGATATAGGTCGACATTGATATAGGTTATACATTGATGAATCACACAGTACGTAACGAAATTTACCTAAAATTCATGCAAGTTTACAATAAATGCGAGAATTGAAATAATAACTACAAGCAGAAGACATAACTAATTAAAAATTAATAGAAAAATAATTTGTGATAATCTGGTCATGAAAAGTTTAATAACTAAGATTGCAGAGAATTATATTTGGTTACCCATAAGGTGATGTATGAGTAATTTTATTAATATAAATAGTATTACTCATACGTATTGGTTACAGTTGTAGTGAATTATTAGACAGGTCTTAGGGCACTGCTACACGTTCAATATATATTGAACGCGATCCAATATCGCGATATTTATTGAACGTGTAGCATGCGATATTGATGGATCGCGATCCATATCGCAGAATGGCCTAAATTATGGAATCCAGATCGCGGATCACGGATCGCGTGATAAATATTGAAAGTGTAGCATTTTCATGATATTAGATCGCGATACGTTAATAAGAAGTGAAATAAAACGTAAAATAAAAGACGCAGTGTAAAAAATTTAACAAATAAAATGTAACAAAATTTATTATTATTAAACAAGCAAAATAGCTAAACAGGATTTTTTTGGTTTTCTCGCGACATTTTTTTAATAACCGATCTTCACTGCACAAAAAAAACGTAAATACTGACGCGATAAATATTGAACATGTAGCATACGTTCGTGATCCATCAATCCATTAAAATGGATCACGATCCAAATATCACAATATATATTGAACGTGTAGCAGTGCCCTTATGCTTTGATGTTCAATCTATCAGAATTTCTGAAAATTACATCGCCTTAGTTAACAAAGATTTTAAAACTCAGGAAACAACAACAGTTTCTAAATATTTGTAAAACAATTTTCAGCACATTTTTCAGAAAATGGGTCACTAACACCAAATTTTATTTTCGCTGAAAGCTTGTACTACCTTCATTAAAGTCTCTAGCATGCTTCAAAACCCGTAATAACCCTTATCATTTGCAAGGGATTTGTCGCGTCATCAAAGAAAATGAAATATTTTTTAAGTTTCAATAGAGTTGAAATTGTAGAAATCGTTTTATAATTGAATGTTTCCTTTATATCCTCCAGGCTTAAATCACAGTGATGCACAGCAAACAGCCGTAGAGTATAAAAGAATATAAACTCCTAAATGATGTCCTGTGAAATGTTTATGCGAATAATATCAACGTTAGAATGACAGGTTGATTGTCAGTGAGACTTTGTATACTTTGAGATGAACACACTATTTGGAAAGTTGGCTGTCACCTTAATGGATACCTGACCTAAGGACATGATAGGAAGTCATGCCATTGAAAAGATTTGACATCAATTTGAGTTTAAGCTGGACTGTAATTCTTCTTCATTTCTGTAAATAAATGCTATCTTCTGTGAGAGTTGTTGAGGAACACGGGCAAAAAAAGTTGTGTGTACAAATAAATAACTGAACATTAAGTATTAAACCAAATCTCATTATAAAATTGTATTACCAAATGCATTCTGTCATAAAAGAACTGTAATTTTGTTAATATAAAACAAAATATTTAATATTCATTCAAATTTATTGTGTAGACTTCAAAGTTAGCCACTTCCGAAATGATATGCTTTTATTTTTCAAAGAATTTTACGTTTTGTAGTTGTTTCATTATATTTGTTGAGGTTTTGGATAAAAATCGTGCATAACGATAGCGTGGGGTGTTGTGCTATGGTGATGCGAAATCCATGAACTTTTTTCACAAATGTTGTTTGTGACTCTCCCAAATCCGTAAAATGCATAAATAATATTCACCATATATTATCTGATCCTCTGATAAGAATTTCAAATACACAACAATGCGGTAACCAAAAAACCCGACAACATAGTTTTTTTCGGAAACTTTTTGACTATTTTGTATAACAGAATCAATATATCATAACCAGTTGTAGTGCATTTTTTGTTTGTGGGGCTGTAATTGACTCACTGTGGCCTGTCTTCAGCGACTTTTACGGTAGTCTAGTCGAGGGACAATGCGCTCTGTACCAGAACAGTCATATGCAATGGTGGAAAGTTATTTGTGAGACACAGAAAGTTCATAAGCAGTTTTTAAACTTAAGTGACAATTTTCGGGCATCATTTCCTTCACTTTATCAATATTAATTTCAGTTGAAAATGTTGATGTACGACCAATGTGGGGCATATTAAATGGGGCTTTTGAATGCACCACCACTTATATACGCCATAGATTTTCTGTAATATTTCCGACGATTTACAGGGTTGCCCATATTCGACGGACCCATCTGGCAACGCCATAACTTTTGACAGAGATGTCAGATCGCCTAATGACATACCGCGTTTGAAGCGTCAGTCCAAGCAGATTTTTACCATGGAACAATACACGCCACGCGAGCGCTCTGAAATAGTTGAAATTTACATTCAACAGAAGAAGTCAATTGTGAAAACTCAACGTGCTTTTAAAATATTAAAAAATGTGAGAAGTGCGCCTTCTAAGAACACCATTAAGCGTTTATACGAAAAATTTTCGACTGGTGAGGCTCTTTCTAATCCGAAGAGGCCAAATAAAAGTCGACCAAGGCGATCGGCCGAGAATATCGCTGCCGTACGAGCCAGTGTTGAGGGGTCCCCAAGAACATCCCAAAAACGCCGTTCTCAGCAGTTGGGCATGGCTCGGTCCACTTTACAACGGATTATTCGCGTTGATTTGCATTTGTTCCCGTACAAAATTCAATTGACGCAAAGATTGCCTGCGGACAAGCCTCGTCGATTGGAATGGGCCCAACGAGTCATCGAAATGGCCGATGATGACGAGCAATTTTGGAACAAAATTATCATGTCCGATGAAGCCCATTTCACATTGGATGGGACCGTAAATAAGCAAAATTGCCGTATTTACGCCACTAAAAATCCTCAAGAGATTCAAGAATTGCCTCTTCATGACGAAAAAGTCACAGTTTGGTGCGGCGTTAGTGCGAAAACGGTCATTGGGCCGTTTTTCTTCCAAAACGAAAATGGCCATGCTGTTACCATCAACCAGGAGCGTTATCGCGACATGATGACCAATTTTGTGATGCCAATTATTCGTCGAAAGCGTATGAGGCAGTTCTGGTTTCAACAAGACGGCGCTCCACCGCACACAAGTCGCATAACAATTGATTTGGACTGGCCACCGCGTTCGCCCGATTTGACGCCCGCTGACTTCTTCTTGTGGGGACATTTGAAGTCAAAGGTTTACGTTAACAAGCCAAGGACCGTAGAAGAGCTCAAGGACAACATTCGTGAAGAAATAGCCGCTATTCCGGCCGAAATGTTGGCGAAAACGATGGAAAATGCTGCAAAAAGGGCACAATACGCCATCAACGCCAGAGGCGGCCATTTGAGAGATATCATATTCAAAAATTGATGTAAACAAATCTACTTGGAACAAATTAAATGAATAAGATTGCCAACCGCCAAATTTTTATTTTTTTCTTTGATTTTTTTTTAAAAAACATGGGTCCGTCGAATATGGGCAACCCTGTACTATATGAAATCTCATTTCCAACACAATATTTGAGATAAATTCAATGTTCAATATTTTTATCCATTATAAAAATTCCAAAACACACATGAGATGAACAAAATCGAGCACTGTAAAGGAACTAAATAGCTTAAAATTCGTGCTAATATAGAGAAGAGTTTTGTTAACTTAGCCATAAGCGCAAATAGTGGCTTTTAAATGATCAACTCCTAATTCGTTTTTTTTTTTTGTATAACTTATATCTTTAAGTGTAACGTTTCATTATAAAAGCAGCCCATTGCAAAACATTTCTTTGAAAAGATAGTTCATTGGTGAAAAAAGCTCTTAAGAAGTTTTCCTTTGAAAAAAATTTTTTTTTAATCCAACTTGAAAATTTATCTAATGGCAATGCGCCTTTTCTTGGACCTTGCTCGCTTTGGAAGTGGTAGAACTGGGTTTCTATTTCCTCTCTGGGCAGATTTACTTTGTCATTGAATTTCGGTATGTTAATTAAATTTATTCATGGATTTTAGAAATAATACAGCACATTCCACATACGTCCACTTTTCTCTTTCATTTTTATATGATACGTATGAGTTATATTTATTTATTACATATACGTTAGGTATTATTTCTCATTCTTGTGATATCTGCAATAAAAGTGCAAATTTATTCTTTACAATAGCTTCGTTTCATAGTTTTCTCGTAAAGTGATACCGCACAATTTATGAAATTCTCACTTTGCAATGTAACTACACTAGCTCGCACACCTATCAAGCCGGCATTTGTTCGTTCCTGCACTCACAGATAAAATTCTTGTCTTGTGCAGCTGCTTCTGTCGGATGAAGTCATAAAACTACATTGTATTCCTTCTCGCTACCATATTGGCTGTAAATTATGCGTTGCATTAAACCGCAGATGCGTACGAAGACGCAGTAATCGCAAAATCATAAGTATTTTCGCACAGGCGCCAAAAACCATAAAATAATTTCATGGAAATATATACAAAGTACAAATTGATTTGAGAATTGGAGTGAAATGTGCAGAGAACGTTAACAGAATATAATTGCAAAAATGCAGCTTTGCGACAGAAAGTTGCAGTGCGCCGCCATTATTGAAGATTGTAGAGCGAAATAAGTTCGGAGATTAATTTAATCACCATTAAAAATCAGATTTATCAGATATCAAAAAAAGTCAGATTCATTAAAAAACTATTATAAAAAACTAGATTTGCAGTTTTTGTAAGCTGGTTGGGTTAGACTGTTTTGCAAATATATTACAATTATATTTTTAACTTGTAAAAAAATTCGGCTTGGCATTCGCCAAGGTAGTACAAAAAGCGCTCTCAATTTTATCTTCAGAAATATTGACTTGACTTAGTACACCATCATTTCAAAAATTGAATGTCTAAATACACGTGTGGGAAACACTTTCAACGGAGAACAACTGAGTGAAACATAATAAGATTATTACGTTGTCTGTGAACAAGTTCATTGAACACAACTGCTTAGAATATAGTGCTGGAACAAAAAAATAATGTCGAAAACAATGTTGCATAACTCTTGTGAATATAGACACTACCACTACAATCTTGAAGTTAATATTCAACAGCACCTGAATTTTTGTTTGTCAAAAAGAGAACGTTCTTATGATGTTGGCACAATTTTCTGTAGATGACATTTTTTGACATTTTCCATTTGGTACGAAATTTTCAAGAAAACTTCGTTTGTGAATATTATCATGAAAGGAAGCTGGAATTTTTCACACAAGTTTCAAAAAAGATCTTTCCTTGTAGGGGTAAACGGACAGAGGGCATACATAAATCTCTTTGTAGTCGCATGCTAGATTGTCAGTAGCAGATCGCTATGCCTGGTAAAGAGAGGGTGTTAAAGGCTAAGAAACAAAAACAAAATTTTCATTTTCAAGTACTAAAATCGGTTTACGATGCTATCGAAAATGTTGGCCACTAGTTATCATAAAAATTGCATTTGAAAATGTTGTCACATATTGCAGATTTTCTCGCTTTTATTTCTTAAAAAAATGTTAAAAATTTAAAAATGATTTTCCAAGTACAGATAAATTTTCAAATATCAATAGAAACTTTTATCTAAACTGTTTAAGCCTATTAGGTTTATAAGTAAAATTTGATCTTGCAGTCCATCTGAGAAGAACAATTAACGTTTAAACTCTCCGCACCCACATGTCTCTTCTCCAAGCAGATTAACAAATTATAAAAGAAATATAAAGTAAATTGTTGAAGCGTTAACTAAATGGAGAAATGATTAAATACCATTTGCACATTTTCTGTTCCATCTATTTCTTTGATATTCTTGAGAGTGGTACTTACTCTTTGAATTACTTTTTGTTCCATTTATGCCTATCGTTTCTATTTTCCTCTCGGTTTATTGGACTAAAGTCATATTTACATTGGTATTTGCATTTCTATTACTTCAGTCCTCCTTACGTCCTGCTTAACACTGTTCATTCATTCTTTGAAGTTAGAAGAACTTTATTGGAAGTAGTAGTTGTTTTCTTGCCAAGCAAAGAGTTGATTGTTTCATGTCAATATTTGCAAAAATCTGAATGTAGACAAGTGAAATTGGATAAACATTTTACAGAACTGGAATTCGTCATTTAGGTATAAGGTGTACAAGAAGAGTTAAATAAGCCTTTAAAAAGAACACAATCCTAAATGTCTGTAGCATATAATTGATAAATTCTTAAAATGCTTTAAAAAATAAACTGTTAAATTGAAAATTAGAAAATCGCTACCCTTTTCTAGTTCTACAACACGCGTATAAAACAAATTCCATGAATGTGATATGGAAGACCATTCTTAGATAACATAAAAAGCGCCTAGAAACAAAGGTTTCATGTCTATCCGGCAATGTGGACGGCAGACGATTTAACATCAGTCCTATTAACGGCTATATAATATTATATAGCGATATTTTCACATTTGTTTATTATTTATTTCCCATATATGCCTGTAGTCCTTCGCTAACAAGGCTTATCAACTCTTTGTTGTACTTCAACTGTAACGTAACCACATTTCAGTTTACAAGTAACTCATTCATTCAAGTTAACCAGACCTGAAAGTAGGCCATAAATTTATTTATAAGTTTATACTGTATTTGTGTAATTCAGAAAAAGTTACAGTACATTTTCATAATTTATTAAATTTCTCAAAAAAGGAGCCCTTATCCAAATGTTTATGATGTTTTTGTTTGACGTCAGTCAAAGCGCCCTTGTGATATGCAATGTTTTTACGTTGATGCGTTATCCCTAATGGAGGCTTTACTATTTAAATGCGAACACAGTACGTTGTGCAAACATTTGTGGTCTGTTGACTGAAAAGTTAGTATTATTATATTAAATTTTGTAGTAGGTCTATAAACATTTACAGGGAAAATTTTTAGGGAAATGTAAAAATGGAATTCAAATTTGATTTTGTTCATAAATATGTTAAAGCATCTTAGATAAACCTTGGCAATACAAATAATGTTTTGTTAAGTGATGAAAACCTCATGATATGATTTGTAAGCGGATGGTATTATTATACATTTTTTAAGACATATTTTATTATTTTTCATTTGGGTTAGCTGTGTATATCAAATAACATCAACATTAGAGGCAAGAGTTATTGCTATTTAGATTATATTACGTTATATATAATAAAGCCGTTAGTATTTTGCACGTAACTAAATTTTTTTTTTTAATATTATCTTGGGTATAAGAGATCTTATGGTAGCAAAATAGAATGTAATGCAAGACAGATTTTCTCATCTTCACTAAAGACCTCGTATCGGTCACTGACATCAGGCAAAGATGTATCAATCTCGCAAATCCAGATAATGAAGACAGCTTTGTTGTCGACGAAAATATAATACGTAGTTTTTAAATTTTCCTCAGGATTAGCTGCAATATAAATATCTGCTCGGTGGCCAATTTGTCGAAGCTACGAAAACATCCAGCGAACAAAAGTAGTATATGGCTTTTGCTGAAGTGTGTTTTAGTCCTATTCAACACAGAATTCCTCAAGTTCTCTCCAAAAGTATGTTGAAGATGATTTGAGGTAGGTCATAAAACAGTTTAAATCCTCATTTTGTGTAAAATGGCTGAATAAGAGTTTTTAAAATTTTTACAGAAGATTTCATGTCCGTCTGTGGCATTCAATAAAGACGAGTACTTACTAGCCTAAGTCAAAGGGCAAAATGTCTAAATTCGATTATGATTGGCTGCTGTTGCAGATATTACAGTTTTTGATGCGGAATGCATCATTTTCCATCGTGCCATTGCCCGATTGCACTGCATAATGTCAGCTCGGACATCCGCCGATTAGACACTGGTATCTTCTTAGCAAACAGACAAAGAATTTCAGGTCATGTCGTTAAATCAGGGCATTTATGATGTCTCGGGATTCCGTTTCTAACTTTTCCTTTGTGTTTTTATACAAATTTTATTGAAGATAAAGGGACCCGTCTCCGATTATTCCCAAATGAATAACTGAAAAAAATACGTTCGTATTTTTGACACGTCATGTAAACAAGTTTTAATGCCAAGTCTATATTTAAAATAAAGCGTCACAGAGTTTAAGGCAAACATCTGGTTTGTCGATTCTCGTTTTAAATGTCTTCCGTCTGTCGATTCTCGTTTTGAATACCCTCTTTGTACTCTATTACCAAGGGTTAGTTGTAAATTCATGTCTTTCGGGGTCACTGCTTTAAACTGGAATTAAAATCTTGTGGCACAAACGAACACTGTCATATACTTAGACATAAACCCACACAAGTGTCCAAAGTGAAAAACTGTAAAGAACGAAAATCAAAGAAACAACGTGCAGACTCAGAAATTGTAACTCCTTCAATGGCAACCACTCGTAAGTGCAAATATTTCCTGTGACCAAAAGGACATAACAACTGCCATAAATTTGTTCCTCAGTTGTTAGTACACAACAAACGTGGTGTTATGTGGTTTGAACCAACTTAAAGCACATTTGTAGGAGTCATTGCATGAAAAATGGGCTAATTATTAGGTGTGCAATTTAGCTCTCGTTCTTTTTATATAATTTGCAACTTTATTATGAAAACATGTTTACAAATGATCCATTGAAAGTATTGCAAATCACTAGCTACTACTTTCCCCATCTGCTTGGCAAAACTCGAATTTCGTCACCGTAAAATTGTTCATCTTTTGAGGCTATCCACGAATCTCGCCATTCCTTGACGTCGCCAAATGAGTGGAACTGTTGGTCAGCCAGATCGTGCGCCATCGAACGGAACAAGTGATAACCGGACGGATCGGATAACCGGTCGGACGGCCGGCAATATCTGCAAAATAAGGCAGATGGAGTAGGACTTCCCATTTCAACGTTTTTAGGTAGGTTTTAACGGGCTTGGCCACGTGAGGCTGACCGTTGTCATGCTGAAGAATCACTTTTTCGTACTACTCCACGTATCTTGAGCTGAGCTCGGCTCAATCGCATTAATTAAAGTCGATACCGATCCTCAGTGATGGTTTCGCTTGGTTTCAAGAGCTTTAAATATATAACACCGACCTACTCCCACCAAATACAGAGCATAACCTTAGCAGCGTGAATATTCAGATACCATGGCTTTCTTTGGTTGGATTGCTGTAGTGAATCTATTTTTCTACAACAGTTACAATACGATAAAGAAAATCCTTCCTTTTTTGTCGCTGAAGCAGTTGTTCATAGGCGAAAAAACGACGTTCAACGTCGTTTGACTTTAACTCATAAGGAGTCCAAGTTCCTTGCTTTTGAATCATTCCCAATGCATGCAATCTTTTGGAAATTGCTTGGCGGATAACTTCTAATACTGAAGCAAGCTCCACTGCTTTTGACACAGATCCCTATGAAGCAGTGCCGTCAATTCAGTGTCTTCGAAAGATTTTCGTCTTCTTTCACGTGAACGGTCGTCAACATCAAAATCAACGGAACCAATCTGGTTGTTTCACTTAAAGCAGCATTTTTGTTAACGTCTTAAAGGTCTCGATGAGCAGTTTTTTTCCTGTGAATGTACTTTTATGTGCTGATGGATACATCGACAAGTCTAGTAAAACTTCTTAAATTGATGTTGGCAGTCACTATTAGACAATGAATTTGGTCCATCTGCATGACCTGGATAACGTAATCCCTTTATTTCGATGCGCTCGACTACATCGATGTCGGCATATGGATCATGCTTCCTGCGACGTTGGTACTGTGACCTTAGCGATGATGTCTTCATAAATTTTCCTGAATATTTTTCTCCAGAAAGCACCCAGCACTAATGCATCCAGATTCAAGATTTTGTGACATATATCAGGTGAATCCAATGTTTGATTCAGTTGGATATTTCTTTGTGTAGAGAAGATTTTGTCATTAAATGTTTTAATATTTTGCCATAAAAATTTTATTCATATTACGATGCGCTAATGTCTTTGAATCTTTATGCTAATACTACTTGTTTTATTTAAGGTTCATGATACCATCTGTTTGTTAATGTTCGCACAGTGCCATAAACGACTAGATTCATTGTTCGTTGAAACAAAAAATTTTGTTTAGCTCTCGTTTACCACTTATCTCTTTTTCGCTGATTCTATCCCAATGTTTGAGCAGGCTGCAATGACATCTATTAGGTATTTTTCAGTGAACCTTGAAATAGAATGCTTGTAAGTTTATTGATTTTAAAACGCTCCCATATATTGCATACACAGCATGTAAGGGAGTATATATCTGTTTGCTATTTTTTTTTTTTTTTTTGACTAGAAATTGCTCATATGCAAACTTGTATGCATTTAGATGATGTCTATGAAAATTCCTAAACGTATTTAATAAGACAAATTATTGTCTATGAAAGAAGAAGGTCACAAGGACAAGACTTAACCTATGCTAATGACAATTATTACATCTGTTTGGCTCAATACAATTCATTGCACTACCCAAATTGATGTTCCCAAGAAAATATTTTCATCTACTTATACAGTTCACTTGTCTTGCGTGACCTTTAATTTGAGGCAAATATTGTCCTGCCGGGTGTGAAAATGTCTCATGGTAAATACAAAGTTCAGTTGTAATTTCAATGCCGCATAAATTAATGCAATATGATGAAGTTATTTGTACGATAATTTCCGTCAGCTTAGCTAGTTTCTAACACTAACCTAAGAGAAGCAAAGCAAAGTTTACCTTAACAAGATTTTTCAAAATGTTGCAGCTGCCAAAATTTGCATACATTCCTTAATAAATGTCAAGCTTTACTCTTATGGAATTCTGTTGATTGTTACAAATGTTACCTTGTGGGATTTTGTTTATTGTAGTTTCTGCAACTAAATTATGTAAACACATTTGCTCATAACGTGTGACAATATGTGGCATGTAGTTAATATTTCTTGTACATTTTAAACTTGTAATTGAATTTGGTTAGTGGGTACATTGCGAAATAGTTTATCTTTCATGCAACACATAACTTGGTATGTTGCAAAGAACTTGAATAACTGAGCGAATGCCGAAACTGGCTGGCATTGAGGTAAATTTGGACTGAAGAAGACATTGCAAGGAAATGTGCTAGAAATATTTCAAGTACACCAATATATTTGTTATCATTGTATGAGAAAACAAAGGTGATAGCGAATTTTATGTCATCCCAGCATGATGTTGGAGGTTGTGAAAAAAAAGTGCACAGACTTGCGAAGAAAAGGTATACAAAAATTCAAATAGATTTCAAAATTAATATTAAAGTTACTCTTTTGGGTATCACAAAGAGGACTTCTGCAGATATGTGTGAATACCAAACAGTCAAAAACTTGCGGATTTTACTTCAATAACAGTAAGATATAATAAAAAAAAGCTGAATGGTAATCTGACAAGGCTGTCAGCTGTTAAATACCTAGCATCTGAAGTGTTATTTATTTCGTGAAAGGTTTGCCAATTATGAATATGGATGTTAAACGATCCATATTCATAACCGAAGAATGCGTAAAAATAGTTAAAACGTGGTGATTCTAACATGATTTAACGCAACCAACTTTGACTTTATTGTATGAGAAGTTTTCAGAAAGGATAATTTCACGTTTTGACGACGTCAATTGGCCACCAAGATCATATGATTTGATGCCGTTACACTTTTTTGTGGGGCTGCATCAAAGACTGTGCTCACGCGGATAATCCATTCATCGATTCACTCTGGCTTATCTTCAATTGTCGAAAAAAATCTTCCGGACTTTACTAAAGATTTCCGTAAAGCACAATCAGTGCAATAGTTGTCTTGATTACCATGTTGTCTTAATCTGGCACCTTTGGATTTTCATATATTCCATAGTATGAAAATTATTCTGAAAGAAAAATTCTGCAATGCAAGTGAGGATCTGAAAAACTAGTTGATTCACCATTTTGTTGCAAAGAATCCAATCTCAGATCAGAAAACTGCCTGCAAAATTACACTTATATTGCAGATTAAAATTAAGTTTTTGAATAAAAACTTTGAAATTTACTTTAAGCCTGGAAATAAAACCAAAATTACTTTTTTGCCAAGACAATATTACATAACATTTCCAGTCAATACGGTTAAGGCCATTTCCCATGCAGAATGCGTATATATAGTTTTAACATTTTGTGGACCTCCCTATCTTTTAATATGGGAATATATTTACTTTATTTTTAAAACCGAAATATAGATAACCCTTTATATTTTCAGTTAAGAGAGTTTTTGCCGAAATTCAAGCGATCACCAATGCGAAATTTTTTAATTCTATAACAAAAATTCAGCAAATTTTTATGATTTTCTATTCCATAACTCTATCATATTATAAAGAATTTTCGATTTTAAGAAAATTGTTTTATTGTATATTGTGTATAAAAATTGTTTTTGGAAAACAAAAAGAGATGCTACCTCTTTCCCATAAAATTCGACAAGAAGTTTCACTCTACATTAAGGTGAATCCCGGCGTAAATTAAGTTTCCCCTTTAGCTTTCCTTAGAAAACTAATACGAGAGATATTTAAAGAATAATCTCTATATTTAAAGAATATTATTCTTATCAAAATTGTTCACTTCATAAACATTTTCGAATGAGTTAGTTTAGCAACATAGTCTTATTTACTTGTAAAATTGCAATATTTATTAACTTCAATGCGGTTTCTTTTAGCCACCGAAACCACATAGACAGACAAAGTTCTATTATGACTTACATACTTGCCACAACATTCTGCACTTTGCATCAAAAGAAATTTCTATAAATTTCTTGTTCGTAACACTTCTGCATAGCTTTGTCTCCCATTTAAATTGGCTATCTAAAGCAAAATTTTGCACAGTCTTTTGATCTTACGTTCGCTCTATATAGTTTCTTTTTTCTTTTTCTAAGGACTTATTAGAAAGGTCCTATAAGTAGTTAGGAGCAACTTTCTATGAAAGTGTGGCAAAGGAGAGTATTACAGCCGTTATGTCTATTATGCATGGAGGGCGGACCAAATTGGCTGAATACGCAGCTATAGTGTGTTCTTATAATGCCAGTTATATTATTTGTTAACTTGTACAAAGAGTAAAGTTTATCGGTTGAAAGACTGGTATTGTGCTGTTAAACTGGAATATGTTATCGGGTAGATATAGCGTTTTAAATACCCTCCTACTTCGTTTGCCATCAATTATTTTGCATTTTAATCTCAACCTGTATTTAAACGTAGATTTCATTTAATGGCACTCAAATTGTTCTCTTTTCATCATACTTGCACCTGTTAACAATTTTCTGTATCTCCCTGGAATTTTCGAATTGCATTGAGACAGGGGGCAAGGTAAGGGGTTTTTCATTAACCTCTGTGCGTTTATGTATAATACGAATGGCTGGGATGTTGCATATTCAAACTGCAATACAGTTTAACTTTCTATGGCTTTCGCAAACTTTTTCTAAAAACTTTAACATTTTTTTTTTGAAAAATAATCTCTGACTCAACTTAAAATCATAAATTATATTGTAGAGTTTTACGTTTGCAATAAAATATTATGAAGACCACAGGTGTGCCACAAACGTCGAACATTAATATCAAATTAAGTCTGGCTACATTAAAAGAGAAAATGAAAAAAATGTGGAATAGAAGTGCAGGCAAGTGTTGGCACAGAAAAGCGGAGAACGTTGCAAAGATGAAAGCTACAAAAGAGAACAAAGAGAAGAAAAAAGAAAGAAAAGACAAGGGACCCCCTTTACGTGGCAAATGCTGGGAAGAGAGTGGGCGTGATTAAGAAAATCCATTCTCATATAATTCCTGATGTGATGACGACTTCCATAAAGTATCTGTGAAAGCAGCCAACGTGTCATATAAAGAATCGAAGCGAAAAGAAAATTTGTTATAGAATCCGTGCAAGAGACACACAACAATATTTTTATGACCACTAAGTAAAAGGGTATTATTAAACCTATAGGAGTTTAAAACAAATTTACATATTTATCCTAGATTAATAAGAGGTATATGTAAATACCATAAGTATTCATATAGGCAATAACTTTCCTAAACCTAATGTGGTTCCCTAATAATAGAATGCTATGACGTTATAATGCCTGTTATAATTGCTCTACAAACGCGATCAACTCTCACAGCAATTAATGCGATAATATTGTTATCATATTAGACTAACCTTTCCCTCTATAAATACAGGCGCAGGAAAATAGCTTTCAGGTCAATGCAAATGTAAAACTTAGCGCCGTTGAAAATGCAATAAACATCTCGGGCAAAACGTTCTCTTCACAATGGTACATTGTGAGTGCTCTCTTGGCATTAAGCTTACAAGTAGAAGAAGAAACTCAAGCCCTAATCCAAAGCTCATTCTAAAGTCTCTTGTTGCCCTTGATTTGCTGAAAAAGCTCCAAATAATATATGTAAGTGGTAAATGTCTTCAGCATGAAACCGAAATATCCATTGTCAAAAATCGTCGAATTCTCAATTTTACACATGGTTTGGAAAAGCCAGCAAATATCAAATGGTGTAAATATTCTTCAAAAGGTCGCCAAAATAAAAAAATTCCTTAAGGATAATTACGACAGCATTTTCACGACGAAGCGTCTAACTAAAGAAATAATCTAATTTTTGCTCCTTAAGACTAAATTTTGACTGCACTCTGGCTCTTTGGTTTCCCAAGGGATATGGTAAACGTGACACAAATCACATTCAGAAAGCCACCAGAACTAAAAAAGTCGTTAAAATGTAGACACATCTATATAACGATCATAGCATATGTTAATAAATGGAACTGATTGTAACAAGCGTAATGGTTTGATCTTTTCTGTACTCATAAAATACTATAAATGTTAGCAGAATGTCTTTGTTTATTAAGTGTTAATGTTTAAACTAGTGAACTTTACATCTCAAGTATTCTAATTTCTATGGTCAATTCTGTAGAAAAAAGCTTTCACGTCAGTATTCTAGCAGTGACCTTTCACCCTATGATCATGTCACTTTGTGATGAAAGCAAAGCATCAATTTTGTCACAATGAGAAAAGAGAACTTGTTATTTACTATTCCTCAAACTTCTCACCAACTAAAAGTACGCATCGTACGGATTTGAAATAAAGGTGTTGATCACACTTTAACCCCATATATTTTGTCTCTCCTTTTTCTCAATCTTGTGAAACTACAACATACAGTAAGCAAAAATAAAAAAGACATCCTTCAACCACAACAATGAAGTTTCACTTTTTTCACGTATGTTTATAACACACCCGACTTTCCTCACAATTTCTCTTCCTTTGTTCTTCGCCTGTTCAAATCATTATTTTTTCAAACTTTTCTTATCCTTTCAACCTAAATTCTTGAATTTTCATATTCTTGTACTTCAGAAATTAAGAAATTGACAGTTAGCTCTTGAATTCTCAAAATTTGTTTCCACTTTTTTAATTTTTATGTTTCTGAATTCTTCGATTCTGAATTAAATAACCTTTCAAATTGATTTTCCAAATTTTTTTGAAGATTGTTTAGGTAATGACAAGTCCAAATTGTATGAATTTCCAGTGTCTTAAATTCTAAATTTCCCAATACAAATATAAATCAATTTGTTGGCTCCTTATTTTGAAATTATCAGGTATTGTAAGAAAACGCGTGTTAAATATAATATAAATCTATGAGTGGTTATGGCTCGGATACCTAAAAGGTTCTAAAACAAAAGCTAAACACGTACTATCGTGTTTTAGAATTCAACAATCGTGCAATATTTCATTTAAATCTACTGTTTTTTTTTTCTTGTGTGATTTCTGACATTGCTTCTCAGCCGTATATAACGTAAACTTTTCGAGATTCAAATTTAAATTCAATTATAGTTGATTACTCTAAAATTCTTTGCGACAAATTAATTTAAATTTTTGCTTTCAATTTAACAGGGGACAGGAAGAGACAATCTAAGAATTATTCAAAACATTGCTAACATTCAAAAGCCAATTATGTAAAAAGAGATCCCAAAAACACCACAGCCTTGAAAACCATATCTTATAACAAAATAAAATTATCTACAAAACCCGGATTTTGGTCATAAACCTCTCAACAAGGAGACGACAACAGAAATAAACCAAACAAGCCCAAGCGCTCATTTAATTCCGTTAGGACCAATTGCATTGCGGGTAGTGCTTACAGACACGACCATTCAACACCAAAAATATTCGAAAGAAGAGCCGCATACAAATGGCAGAGTATGGCCTCTTCATAGAAGGAGAGAGAGCAGTTTGGAAAAGCAACTACTCGCAAGTGGCAAAAAACATGGCTAATAATACAGCGGAAACGGAATAAATGTATAAAGATACCAAAGGCAACGGCTACACAGAACGGATGTCACCACCAGGATGCCGGAACATCGGAGCAGTGAATGCATAAACAGAAGGAATGATAAGATGAGAGTATCGTTGTATGTAGTTGTTACTGCTGTAGGTCCTTTTGCTATTTTTCGTCCTCTCGATCATTTCATTTTTCATTTATTCTAGTATTTTGGCTTCGTTAGTATGGCGGAGTTTTCGTCTATGTAAATTTGTGTTAACTTAATAACATGCAAATACCAGTAAACAACACAACGCGGATAATATAATACACGGAGATGTCAACTAGTGTGGTAGTGTATATTAATGACCTTCAGAAACAGTTGGAGATAATGACCGATTTTTCGAAATCAAAGACATCTGGACTTGATTATAACTTTGCATTATTCAACCTTTTTTTGCGTCTATAAAACAATACCATTTTGTGCCAGTTATGGAACGTTCGAATAAATCTAATCTCCGATATTTTCTTAAGAGAAGGATCTCAATGTTGCGCTATTTCAGCTGACAAAGGGCGAGAGAAAGATTCTTCATGCTTAGAGAAAGTTCCTGTGAAAATCGTTACTTCGTTCGAATTTAACCGGCTCCCTGATGGAAGTGAATTAAGTGTAATAGATTTGGAATGTACTTTATCAAAATGACAAACAAGAAGGGAAGAGAACATGCCAGATTTTCACCTGTCTGCTTTATGAGCCTATCAAACTACGTTGGAGTAATTTAGCGAATGTCCTCCACATGTAAGGAATCCCAAGGGATTTGCGATAAGTAGACCCTGGGATGCATGAATAGCTAGTAATATTTCCTCCTGGTTGATAGCCCAAATTCATATTAAAAGCTTTAAATTATTTAAGGATGGAATGATTTAAGTTTAATATCATTATAAAATGCTAAAGTGCTCAGAAGAACCCATAGACTATGAGCATCTCAAAACGGAAATTCGCCAATATGTCCAAATTAGAGAATATTGAGAAATTCATAAAATCGAGAGTGACAAAATAGTGAAATTGGACAATGCCCCCTTCGAGTATATATATATATATGTTAAATTTAATGGCGTCGAAAAAAAACTGGCCAAATTGGAACGCTACAGCAGACGGATATGCAGACGGATATTAACATGTAATATACTAAAACTAGTATTGAGTTTTCACAATGCATAGGGGAACCCCTAAAGCGTGTTTTATTTTTTTAAGATTTGCGCGAAACACTTTTCTGTTTGGTAGCTTTCAAGATTGTGACAAAATCTCTCCTGTAGCTTTCAGTATTGGATTTCTGAAATGAGTTCCAAAATAATGAATTAACTGACCACAGTGCTACCCAACGCATAAATTTATATATATAAATACTAGCCGACCCGGCAAACGTTGCTTTGCCTTCTAATTTTAGCAGGAGCAGAAATAATTGCTTTTTAATTTGTGGTTTGTATAGGGGGTACCACTCCCCATTGTCCAATCCCGCCCATATTTGCAGCAGCACTTAAGATATGTACACAAAACCGATGTACCAAATTTTGTTCAAATACCGTAAACAGAAGCAGAAATATTGTATATTTAATTTATGGTTTGTATGGGAGGTACCACGACCCATTGTCCAATCCCGCCTATATTTGCAGTAGCACTTAAGATATGTACACCAAACCTACGCACCAAATTTTGTTCAAATACCGTAAACAGGAGCAGAAATAATTGATTTTGAATTTTTTGTTTGTATGGGAGGTACCACGCCCCTTTGTCCAATTGGACCGAATTGTAAATCTGAACCATTCCGAGCACCACCCAGAAGCATATACAAAAATTTATGCAAAGCGGTTCAGCCGTTTAGGAGGAGTTCACTGACAACGACCGTACAGTAGAATTATATATATAAAGATTGAAATGTTCAAATGTACATACATTTTTAATTTGAGTAAAATCGGAGGGAAAAAATTTATTTTCGAAACGCCGCCTACTGGATTTAAACATATACAAAATGTTAAAATGATGAAACATACATACATTTTTAATTTGAGTAAAATCGGACCATAAATATAAATTTTCGAAATAAGTCCACCTCAGCGCCACCTACCGGGTTCATTTATACACAAACAAATTTCTCATGGTCAAAGAAACACACATTCTGAATTTCAGTTAAATTGGTTCATTAATATAAATTTTTGAAATAAGTCTACCCCAGCGCCACCTACCGGCCCCAAACTTTATTAAAACCTAATTGGGCACCAACCGACCCTATGGTGTGAATATGGCTGCTGTAGCTGTAATCGTTAAGATCTGATGGTCGGACAAACATATGCACGAACGTTTTTATATATTAAGATGAGCAACAGCACAAGGGATAATACTAATTTGTTTCCTTTTCCGCCGCGGCAGAATTCAATTAAATAGGATTTATGAGATCCTCTTAAAACAAGAACATAATTCATAATTGTATTAAGGAAATATTTAAAAAACAACAGGAAAAACGGAAATAAATCTAGGAAGACTATACAAATCAAAATATTATAATACTATGTAAGGCCGCCTACGCTTATTAAGACTGTCCAAGAACATTATTAAGAACAAATTCATTGTCAATATTAAAACACTAATAGCAAAAAAGAAACAATACTATTTGAATAAATTTGACTTACTTATCAAATTAAATATATTTCCATTTAGTGGAGCTTTCAAATATGATTTAAATGCTATACTACACATTAAATTATATATTCAAGCCTCAAAGTATGCAACGCAATTTGTTTGCCACATCATTGCGTATTGTGTGAATTTGTCGTGTGAATTTGTTTATGCATGTTTATGAGTAATTTATATGAATACATTTCAAAATTATCATGGGAGAGGATAATTTTCACATTTCGGACTGCCCTATATACTTAGTTATACATGCTTGTCGCAAACAAATGTGTACGTTTAGGGCGTACGTTTATACGGACGGCATCGAGTAGGTTCATCATAACGTTCAGTTTTATACAGTCATCTACGTAAACGTTTGTATCCTCATTTATATGCGATTACATTTAAATTTTTAATTTGCGACAACGTTCCGTAACTGCGTATGTTTATTTAAAATGGATTTGGGTGAAAGAATGAACATACAGTCATATAAATGTAGGTGTGAGGCAATGCCTGAACTTGTTTCACAACTACAAAGTGTTAATCCTTGACACGTTTTTTGTTGTTTTTGTGGTTAAAGTGGTTTACAATATTTATATAAATCGATAAAAACAAATGCATTAAAACTTGAAACAAATGAGCATCGTTGGACGGCCGATAAATTACAATATGCAGGGGAAACCAGATATTGCTCCATCAGATGTATTATAAAAAACAGTATTCAATTAATATACCACTTGGAACTATTTTATGTTTAAAATAGCTCTCATTTAAATTTTATCATTTATCGATAGCTGCTTTTTAGATCAGACCTTGTAATGGATAACATATTTAATTTCTTCTATTATTCACAACACATAGGAAACGTATTCAAGCGCTACGATCAACTGCGCCAGAAACCGGGTTTTGGTCCTTCTGCACAACTTGACACAGTGAATCATAATAAATATATATATCAAGATTCCGACGTCCAATACTCGCAAAAGGCCAACGTCACCGAATTCGATTCGACCATATCATTATGTTGGTCATTAGGAGCGTGTGTCCAAATTTACCGTTGTTTTCCTTAAAAAGTTTTGCAAAGCAAAAACATTTTTGTAAAATTTGAGCATTTTATTCTAATTTTTTTAAAGAAAACCCCCTCTAAGAAAGGATTTTGGTGACATTTGTACATGAATGGCTAAGATGCCAAAAACCGTGGCTTCGACATAAAGATGGCCGATCTAGCAGTTGTCCGATTTTCCCTAAATTTCACACAAAGTAGTTTTCGACTAAGTAACTGATAGATCCCTCGAATATAAAATTTCATAAGAAAATTGTTCATTGCACTTTACTGACCATATTATAATGCAATTACTTCTGGGAAAGCCAATTATACTTTACTTAACCATTTTATTGTTGCTGTTGAAATTCAAGTTTGTCATTTCACCAGAAGGGTCCAACAACAAAATGATTTAGCGGTAAAATCTATCCTCGTATTTTCTGATATTTCTACCGGCCACACTTATCGTTTGGAGCTATGCAGAGAATCTGCTACCAAAATTATATTTTAACACCAAACTTTGGAGCAATTTTACATATCTGAAGGCGTAGAAAACGCAAGTATAATCTCTTCTGAAACCCTGTGAGACTGTAACGATACGCGTGAACAGGGCACAATAATCAAGAGTTTGGATTTATAATGTCATAAGTCCGACTGTTTAGATAGCAATACCAAAGTCAAGACATTGTTCAAACTCAGGTCCCAACACACCGGCCTTACATAGGTCGGTCTTCAGCGCATGCAGCTTTGTTTTATTAAGCATTGATATTTTTGTTCAGACATTATTTTTTACTCAGTGGCTGCAGTAGCGGCTTCATCTACATTAATATTCGCAACTAAAAGTTTCTGAAACTTTTTCTTCATACACGCACAATATACTCTACGAATTCATGGTCAGAATTCCATCATTAATGGAGAAAAGTTTCATGCCACATGCATAACTTTTATATTTTGATAAAACCTTAATGCCTGAACATTTCTATATCCTCATTGTTTTATTATTTTATCCTTATAACCGTTTCTTGCATCTAAAAATACAACATGTCTCCCTTTTCTTTTTCTTATAGCGTTCCCCTGCAGCACGTAATAAAACAGCTGCATCGTTGTTTGTAGCATACCTTAACTCAGGCGGAATCTACTCTTCGTAGTAGCAGAGTATCTTTGAAAGCGGTTTGTAAAATCCAAGAGCAACTATTGCAATAACCATCATTAAAAGCTCAACATTCTTCACTACAAGTTGGGAAAATCAGAATTAGGGATGTTGTGTTATAATAATTGAGAGATTTTGCAAGAGAAGGTTGTACCTGTCGCCGATGAGTGTAACTCCTTTTCACATTGCTCAAACTTGCACGTAATCTGATGGGGATTTAGCACCTCGGATTACAAACACATCAATTACACTAGAAACGCGAAATCTACCTACTACCACGTGACGAATCTGGCTACTTACAGTATGATCAGAAGACAGATAAATGGCCTTGTGGATATATTTGCTTTGGAATTTGTTTCACATACAATCATGTTCTTCAATACGGCAAAATTTATTGAATTTATTATTGGGGATACTGCTTTTTTCGACAGTGGAACTTAGATTGTACTCGATTCACATTTTGTCATTCAAATCTCCCAAAATATACAAAATAATGCAGCAGTTGTATTCCGATCTTTAGACCACTTAATTAGATGTCCAACAAATTCATCTGCCGTCAGATGGAAGTCCGTTGACATTACCAGAGGATAATTACCTAGCTCGGGAGTTGTGAGCTATTTGCAAAATTCTGGATAGCGAATGATAGATAGATAGAGTATCCGGATTAGAAAGATCCCATCGAATATCGATCCTTTTCTATCATCTGTCATAAACCATATAGCCTATTTTATGTCAGCACAACAGCCTTTTGTCATTTTAAAACTGAAAGTTGTTTCCTTTCAGAGGATATGTTATTATTTTTCTTGCCAGATTAATACATTTAAAAAGCATATTTTCCAACAATGAAGTTGTCTGAAATTTCAACCTTAAAATTATTTCGTCGATGGCAAGCAATTGTATGAGTTTTGCAATTACGCAGCCAGTTAACTGTTTAGCTTTGGGTTGCCGCTTTCATGACTACAATTTCCAGTAACATTCCCACGGCAAACTCTTCATGATTAGTCATAGCTAGCAATAAATATTGTCTCATAAAATTTAACTAGATTATGCGACTTTATTTCAAATGGGAAATAATCACGAAATTGGCTTTGTAAAATGCGTAAACATCATATTCTATGATAGACAGAGGATCTCTGTTGGCTCACGTAGACTTTTTGAGAGGAAAGCGTAAACTTAAAAATTTGTTAACATTAATATTGCAAAGTTGTCATGTTTTCAGTAAGCCTGGTTTTGTTCTATTGTTAACTGTAATTGCGTTAAACAATTTGTTGGTTCAAATGTAAAAATTATTTTAAATAAGTGCCCCTCTTTGTAGTGGTGATTTTTTTTTTTCAAATAACTGGCTTGAAATAAAAGCTGGATTTGCATTTGTGCAAACTAAATTTCATATTAGGCAGCACACGTCAATGCAGCAGTAATTTAAATGACCAAATTAGACGAAAGACTTTGTAGATCATTATTTTGCTCCAATAGAAACTATACTTTTTTTTGGGAGTTACAGCGGAAACAGCTGAATTATCCCCACAAGGAAATAACCTGATTCAAAAACCGATAAAACTAGAAGTTTTCAGAGTTAAGTAATCGGTCCAAGATCTGTCAATATTATATAAGCAAAAGAGTTTATTTAACATGGAGTTAACACAAGTGATAGAAAGTAAACTTTTTGGGAGTTAGAGCGGAAACAGTTAAATTGGTTCCAAGAGGAAATCACCTAATTTAAAAGCCGGTAAAACTACTAGTTCTCAGGGTGAAGTAGTCGGACCTAAATCGGTCAATATTACATAAGCGGAAGATCTAACTTAACATGGAGTTGACCCAAGTGATGAGATATGACACAGGATTGAGTTTACGAACACATGACTAAACTAATCTAACGAAATAAAATATATGTAGGTAAGATATGTCCGTAAATTATAAAGCATACATGAGAATCGTTATTGCTTTCTAAATTATCAAATATATATTTCAATATTTTCATCTATTTATTGAATTTTCAGAGGAAAAGCTTAAATTTTCATTTCTAATCCGAAATTCAAAAAATATATTGAAATTATAAGCAAATCTTGGTGAAACATTTTATACCAAACTAAGACTCAGACAGTGTAATGATCATGACGAAGTCTGCAGTTGACGGGACTAGTACTATATTTGCAAAAGCATGCTGATAATGAAAACATTATTGTAAGGAAACTGCCAGAATTTGCAGCAGTGTTTACCTGTATGAAGAAGGAATCAGCAAAAATGGGTATGGTGGCATACGAGGACAAAACAAAGTTATTTTTATTATATCGATTAAAAAATGAAGTAGCTCAAGACGCTGTGTGAATGATAGCTACTATAGCTTTGAATTTGTAGATGAATTCATCTGCCTCTCCTCGATTGCACGACGACTGCAAGCAAACGATTTAATGATTAAGTCCTCTCTTGACAAAATTAGTTGGTTCTCCCCACCTTGCAGTACGGCGCAGAATCGTAATCTACTACACAAATGGATGAATTAGTGCTTTGAGTCTATGAGGGAAAAATACTCTGGAAAATATACGAAACCAACATCGTTAACAAAGAATAGCGACTACGTATAAATCATGACCTGTATGAGCTATTTAATGACATCCACGATCATCGAGCTCATCAAAATACATAAACAATTTTATATTTATTTAAATACGTAAACAATTTTACTGCTAACAAATGCATATTTAATGGAAATTTTATCCCTCTGCCTTACCTGGATATACAATTAAAATACTGCAAGAACTGTGCGATTAAAGAGAGCCTCCAGATGGGGCAATTCAAACAAAAATCATGCGTTATGTAGTCAGATTAGTAAGATGATGCTGCTGCTAAAATTGTGGCGCCAATTTCAATACAAGAACTTACCAATATATTCACAAAGCATATGACTGTTATTCGAAATGTTTAATTTAAATCCACTATTTTCTGCAAATTTTTGAAAAATGAGAGGGTAAGCTATAGCCTCCTCTGCTCCATAAGCAATCCTGTAAATTAATAAAAACAAAATTTGAGGAGAGAATATTTGATACTAGCATTTGAGATCCAAGATCTTGAGGACATTTGGTCCTAACTATACTACGTTACGTTTTCTTCTACACAGTTGATAAAATCATGGCATTACTTTAAGATCAATTCAATTAAGAGATCTTTTTATCATGTGATATCACACTTCTAAACTATCTCCTTAGGAACCACACTAACAAAAGGCCATGACTGCAGAATTAGTTTGTGAAAAGTTGTACGTGATGTTAATTCAAAAATCGCTTTAGCTTCAAGAAGACAACCATCAAAATCATATGGCGATAATATTGTATTTAAGAAAAATTAAATAAGATC